>JAIPRL010002398.1:0-60807 GCA_025469235.1 Pemphigus obesinymphae | reverse complement strand
GAAGTTTTTGTTGCAGCCGAACTTTTTGAAGATTCAGGTCATCTACATAACAGCATGTATTCGAGTATGGAAATTACAACTGGAGAAATACAACAAAATAATTTCACTTTATTGGACTCATTTGACTGGGATGTATGTACATACCTATATAATAATTGTTATATTTAATTACCTAATAATGATCATTATAAATATGCTATTAAAAATATGCTGTATCTATACACCTGACCATAGTTGGTTGTATATTACACACCCAACCATGGACGTATGATAAGCGTATGCTTGCAGACTTGTAAAGATTTTACTTAGTTGGTCGATTAGAATAATATAATATGTAGCCGATCATCTTAAAATAATTAGGTATATTAATATTGGTTTTGTGTAAATTAGTAGAGACAATTAATTTTAAAATTTTACGTAATTTATGTTTTGCTTTGTATATTATTAACTGTTTGACTACCTATATTGTCTTGAATTATTATTAATTTTATTGTGAAAAGATTATCCAATTTAATACAATTTTTATTAACTATTAAAGTTATATCATGTCATTAACCCATAGACGTACAAATATTTTTATATATTTATTTATGTATTAACTCAACCATGTAACCATTCATCCATGTATCATAGAAAAGATATTCAAATTTACCTGACTATTGATAGTATAATTATTATAAGATGGTCGGCTACATATATTATTTTGATCGATCAACTGTGTAAAATGTTTACAAGTCCGCACGCATGTGTTTATCATACGTCTGTATCGGGTGTATAATATACAACTGACCATGGTCGGGTGTTTAGATAGTGTTAAAAATATGGTCAATTATGAGTCAGACTCGTATTGAGTATTGTCGAGTGGTGTGGAAAGTACAAAATAATAGTTACCAATAATTACACATTGTATTTTACAGGAATCAGTTCAAAATTTATATGTACCAAGCGATGAATTTGAAGAAGAGAACATTGAGTACATTGCAGGTTCCATTGCTAATAAATTTAAATCAAAATATCCATTTTTGGCCAGAGATAATGATACTGAAAAAAATGATTGGATAAATTGTGTTACAAAAGGTAAATTGTTTATACTACCTTTTACAACTGTACTACATATTCCACACACGTACTAACATATTTATTAATTTCTGTAGTTAATTTAACTCGTCCATCAAATGATTTTTTGAATATAGTAAAAATATTGGAATTCAAATTTACATCATACCATGGGAACACATTATGTAAAAATCCAGGTGTAATTAAGCATATGCTACAATTGATAAAAGATGAAGTACCACAGAATATTATTCCGGATGAAGTTTTGTCTTGTGCTATCCGTACATGAACTTATATACGGATTCGAGAAATGAATAGAAGTTTGAAGATAAGCACTAATGAACAAAGAATGAATAAACAAAAAAAATTTTAAAAATTCATTCAATAGTTATTTAACCATATTATTTTAAATTATTAAAATAAATTGTATGGTCATTGTTTGTTATTTTACTTAAATAGGATATTTTACCTTTCTTAAATTAAGAATAAACGTGGATAAATATTAAATACAAATATTGTGAAACTTACATTAAAAATATAGACGCCATAACAGAATATTCTGTGCCGTTAATATGAAATAATGATAACATAATGTGGGGTATCCAAGAAATAATTGTTTACGTTTTGAATTTACTCCACGTCACGTCACGATCAATGCGCACTGTTATCTTGCCAACATGCCTGTATATTTCGTCATGGCTGTAACTACACGTCGATCGAGTTGATATATTTCAACTTAACGGTAACCTGTGGTATCAATTGGTCGATAACATGAATTGACCAATCGGGGAACGTCATTTCATACTCGAAATACGCGAACACGGCCGCAGTGGAATCACTCTGGAAAATGTGTGTTGTGACTTGGAAGTGTGATGATCATATTTTCTAATATAATTTTTAAATTAAACAATAATCTTTCAATAAGTAATTTTACGAAGTGAAAATGATTTAACAGTATTAAAACTGAATTATACACGCGCGTATACATTTAGCATCAAAGAATAGATTTGCAGTGTACACGATTTAGCGGAATCGTTATCTTCACAGCCTCTTCATTGGGAGGTGTCGAACAAGTCATTGTTCTGCGATCAAACGTCCGTATCGGCGTAAGCGATCAACGGGCGCCGACATAAATAATATTATTACGTCAACGGTAGGTAACGATGTTTTCGCTATGCAAACAGACTCGCGTACCGACGTGTGTGGAGCACGCCGTATACTGTCACTTTTTCAATAGAGTGGAAAAATGTCTGGTGGTGGCTGGCGTCAACAACCTGCGGGTGTACCGGTTGGTGCCGACCGACATGACGAGCCAGCCGCCCAAGGCGAAATTCGAGTGCTTGGCTCAGTACACGCTGTTTGGTAACGTCATGTGCCTGCAGTCCGTCACGCTGTGTCCGAGTTCACCGGACGCCCTGTTCCTGAGTTTTGCCGACGCCAAGTTCAGCCTGGTTGAGTACGACCGAGACACGCACGGCCTGCGCACGCTGTCGTTGCACTATTATGAAGACGACGAGTTCAAGGGTGGCTACACTCAGCACTGGGCCCCGCCGTTGATCCGGGTAGACCCGGACGGCCGGTGCGCGGTGGGCCTGATCTACGGCCGTTACTTCTTCGTCCTGCCGTTCGGCCGTACCATGGACGACAATGCTAAGAGTGCCCAGGTTATGCCAAGTTACACAATTCCCATCAATACAATAGATCCCAAAATGAATAACATTGTGGATTTCGATTTCCTGCACGGCTATTATGAACCGACTTTGCTTATTCTCTACGACCCGATTAAAACGTTTGCTGGACGTATCTCAGTGAGAAAAGACACACATGCAATGGTGAGTTTTTGTCTTGATAGACTAGTTATAGGTATTTATGTCATATATGATCAACCAGGCTGTTGTAAAACATAGTACCTACATTTATTTTTTTCATATACAATTTATTCTAGGACCATTAATTTTTAAAATTACAAATGAATTTGCATTATTAATATTGTAAATAATACACATATCTTTATGTTTAAAAATGTACAAGCCTCCAATGCAAAATGATCCAAAAATTGTATTTAAAAACTAAATAAATAAACTGGTTTGTATAGGTAAAATTAAAAAAAAAAAAATCTAAATATAATACTATTATACTAGGTATCTAGTTAATTCAATGTTTGTAATTTATTTTATGAATTGTGTGTAGGTAGGTATAGGTACTAGTATAATTTTATGAATTAAATTGCTCTAGTTGATAGTAAAAAGAGTAATAAACAATTCTTTAGTCTTTTATAAACTACAAGTAATATAGTTATCACTCATAGGTATTAATTACTACGTTTATAATGTAGTCGTTAATACGCATTAACTTGATGCACATTTTGTCAATGCGCATTCAACTTTTGGTTTATATGTAATTAGAATTTGGGATTAAATATGAAACCGCATTACTACAAAAAAGTTATTTCATTTATTAATTGATTTATGCATATTATGGTATTGTATAGAATTTGGTAATTTGAAATTTCCACCAAAATTATTAATCGGCATTAAATTATTTACATGCAATTTTTAATCCCAGAGTAAAAGTTAATTTAATTTGAAGAATCAAATTAAATATTTAATGCGAATTGAAAACGCGATTATAAGCACCTAACTCTTGGAATAACTCAATGCGCATTAACGACTGCATATAAACAAGGTAAATAATATATAACATAATAACAATATAACAATATTAAAAACACAGTAAAAGATATATATATATATTTAAAAATAAAATGAGTTTTATTAATGTAATATAATCAAAACCCACAGTTATAAGACTTTTTTTTGATTCAAAGTTATAGAAAGTAAATTCTTTGTGTTATTTGATCTCGAACTTTAACTATTTACCTATATATTTATAGTATATAGTATTACTATATTTATTTATACAACTAGGCAGGTATAATAGTTTTTAAAAAACAAATAAACTTAATAGATTAGGAACATGAGTATTTTTATATTTACAGATAACAGGTATTAGGTAGGTACTTATAATACTATAGAAAATAAACATTTTAATCTATGCATAAATATAAATAAAATAAATCAATAATAAGGTACCTAGTTATGAAATTATTTGAATATTGGTATTCAAATACTTTTTCAAGTATTTACCATCGAATACTTTATTAAGATACTATTTTTCTATCTTGTATTTGAGTAATACCAAATACTATTTGTATTGAATACTAATTTATTTTGAATACTTTTATGGGTATTTTAAACTTATATTAGGTCCAATATTGTATTA
The DNA here is from genome assembly GCA_025469235.1 of Pemphigus obesinymphae. Taxonomy (NCBI): domain Eukaryota; kingdom Metazoa; phylum Arthropoda; class Insecta; order Hemiptera; family Aphididae; genus Pemphigus; species Pemphigus obesinymphae. Next base: position 56,469 of record JAIPRL010002398.1, on the reverse strand, counting down.
TAAATAAAAATTTAATATCTTCCAGATTATAATTTTATGAAAAATATAAGTGTTATACATTGAATTTTCAATACAATTAGGATTTATTTACACTAAAGTTAATCTTGTATAATGCCATTTAAGATATGAATCTATTATAAGATTAATATCATCAAGATAGTGTCCTTCATATTGGATGCATTGTTCAACCCTCTTCTTGAAATCATCTATCACGGAAACCGGTTTTCGTAATCTTGTCACATGATTACCCACCACTTTTTACAATCCCCTCCCCTCCCCTAATAACTAATGAATAGAATAATAAAATTGAATTTATTATTGAAAATTGTTTCATTGACAATATTATTTTGTTAGAAGATATCTTAACAACACATCACACGCAATATCACACAGATATACCTACCTATACAGTACATCTGTATAGCCGTTTAGGATAGGAAAAAATTTGTATTTTTTTCATTGGACATTTTAAATTAATCTAAATACATTCAAATGTAGGTACTTACTTTTAGCATCCTAGATTTTTATGATTGATTATAGTGGATATTTTCAAATCTTTATTTTAATTTATTTGACTAAATTGTGTAACTTCACTTAAAATAATCTAAAATCGCTAATATTCAAGCTAGGATTTTTTCCACGAAGAAGCCAAATTTTTTTGGCCTTTTCTGGTTGATGTAACTACTATATAATAACTTGCGCCTTTCCGGTTTAGTTTTTCCTCATATTTTTATTGAAAACGTAGAAAATAACCTATTAAAAGTACCATTCTCATCACATTTACTACTCAAAAATGGATAGTTCTACACCTTACATGTATAAAAATTGGATTATGCAAGGGTGTAGTAAATTGTGCTTTTGTTGCACATAAAACAAATTCTCGATTTGTATGTAATGAATGTGTTTAATGGCATTAATATTCGAAATAAATAAATACTTATATTGATATTATATTTATTTTAACTAGACCTTCTGATAATTTCTATATTTATGTGACATTGGAAAAAAATGGGCCACTTGTTTAGTAGGTACAAATTATATGACCAGTTATAATTTTTGCTGCATTTGACACAAAACCCTGTGCAAGCCTATATTTCTGGCAAAACTAAAATAATTAGAAATAAATACCACTGTAAAGCTTTATATTGTCTATTTGTTCTTCAGGTTATATTATTTATCAATATTCTCACGGACTTTAAAAATACATGAATTATAGTACATAAATTAAAATATTATAATTAGTTAGATACATATAAAATATATTATAATTTTTACCTAGTATGAGTTTATAAAAATTAGATTTTTATTAACTTAATTTAAATTAGATGTATTGTGAATTAAATACAAGTTCAATAGGGACTACATATTTTATAATCATTATTATTATAGTTAACTTAAAGAAAAAAAATATTATTGATGCGTAAAATTATATTAGTATAATTATATATATGTAAACTATATATATATATTGTGCATTTCAATAATAATTATAGTAATTTATAAAAATGCATTATTTAATATAGTTGTATAGAGCCAAAATTAACGTCCAATGTTGGGAAATAAATATTTCAATTATAAATGTACATAATATTATATACCTACATTGGCAAAATATTCTTATGTTAGGTCTGTTGTCATCTGCCTGTAGTCATTGCCAAACACATTGTCTTGATCATACATGTATATATTTAATAATTAAGGCGGTAAACTGACAAATATCCAATCTGAAAAACCAATTTTTAGTCAATAATAAAATGTATTTTTATTATGTTATTAATTTATGAATGATATTGATGGATGATTCTTCTATTACTCAAGTTCAGAGATGTAAGATTTTGTTGGTTGATATGTTATGGAAAATGTGTTTGTACCCAATATAAAACTATTTTACAACAATAATCCATGACAAATAATATTTAGTATCGAATTTTAAAAATATTATATTACATATTATCATAATAATGTGATTGGCGTAACAAATATTTTATATCTCATGTAACGATTCTGGATTTAAAATCAATCATCAAAAATATTCTATATTCAAGTATATATAAACGTTAAACATGCAGTATATTTAAACAAATCTGTTGCATTTAATTTATTGATTGTAAGAAAAACAAAATATTATATTAAAATATATGACATTTTTCCATGGGGACAGTATGATTAGTTTTAACATAATATCTTCTTCTCCTTTGCCTTCTCCCCCAATTATTTGGGGTCCTACACTTTCACTTAACTCTGTCTCCCACATCTTCTTAATTTACTCCATTTTCCAAATATCGCTCGCCATCACAGTTTTAACATAATATAACGAAATATATTATTTATTTCAAAAGAAAGGCGACGTAATTAATAACTCAAATCGTTGTTAAATTTGCATATATTTCAAAGTTCAATATGACTTACATCAGCGAATGGTGACAGATTGTATAGTTGACGTTTCCCACTTGTCACAGTGAATTTGTTTTATGAATATATTATTTCAGATAAATTAAAATCTAAAAAGCATTAAATATTTTTATTTTTTATTCAACTCGTTGGTATCAAAAATATAAAATAATAGATATGTATTAAAATTTCAATACAAAAAAAAAAAAAAAAATATGACCACAATAACTGATAATAAGCAATAAGTTGATTGTGATTAACAGCAGATATACCAATTACAATACTATAATTGACTGTTGAAACTCGATTCACAACTGAAATGTTGTTTCTATTACAAATTATTTTATTACAAATACGATTAATTATAATATTATAAAATTGAAAACGTTTTTATTTTACAGGTGGCCATTTCACTAAATATTCAACAACACGTGCATCCAATCATTTGGTCGTTAGATTCACTTCCGTATGATTGTCAAAAAGTAATTGCTGTGTCTCGACCAATTGGTGGCGTTCTGATTATGGCTGTCAACTCGCTCATTTACCTCAATCAAAGTGTACCTCCATTTGGTGTTGCACTTAATTCTATAGCCAAAACATTGACCAACTTTCCCTTGGAACAACAAGAAGACATTAATCTTGTTTTAGACCGTGCCACTGTCACATTTATATCAAGTGATAAATTAGTAACATCATTATGTAATGGCGATCTCTACGTGATCACATTACATGCTGATAGCATGCGATCAGTAAGAAGTTTTAATTTTGAAAAATGTGCATCTAGTGTTCTAACTACATGTTTAACAGTGTGTTTGGATTCATATTTATTTCTTGGTTCTAGACTAGGAAATTCGTTGCTTTTAAGATATTATGTGCAGTCTCAGAGCAACGATGATAAATCTAGTAATAAGCCTAAAAAAACTGCTGTAACCAATGAAGACTTAATTGAATTAGAAGTATATGGTAGTGAAGTACAGACATCAATTTGCTTAGAGAGTTATAGTTTTGAAGTATGTGATAGTATTATAAATATTGGACCATGTAGTCAAGCATCAATAGGGGAACCAGCTTATATTTCAGATGAATTTAATAGCAATGAACATGATGTGGAATTATTATGTACTTCTGGTCATGGAAAAAATGGCGCACTAAGTGTTCTCCATCATTCTATTAAACCTCAACTTGTCACCAGTTTACATTTAGATGGCTATAAAAACATGTGGACTGTTCATGGTGAAAATGATTTCCATACTTTTATGATATTGACAAATTCAGATTCGACTTTGGTTCTTAAAACTGGGGAAGAAATCAATGAATTGGATTCGTCAGGTTTCAATACACGGGAACACACTGTTTTTATATGTAATATGAATAAATATATTTTACAAGTGTTAAGGAACTCTATTATATTGCTTAATGGCCCTGAAGAATTGCATAGTATCCCTTTGGATTTTGGTTCTCCAATAGTGCATGGATCTAGCTGTAATCCTTATGTTGTATTATTAACCGAAGATGGACAAGTGATAGTAGTAACTGTTAAGTTAACAGGAAAGATATTACTCATGCGACCAACTAACTTTGAACAAATACCAAAGACAAAAACTTTGACTGTGTACCGCGATGTAAGTGGCTTATTTTCAAGTACCATGCCACAAGCGGAAATTCCTGTGGTAGATTCAAAATTTAAACATGATAATCTTGTCAGTGATTCTGTGGAAGATGAAGAGGAAATGTTGTATGGCGATACAAAAGATCCTATATCTAGAGAAAGACCTCATTATTCCGAGACAACCAAAAACACTTTGTGGTGGTTAAAATTTTTAGAGCAACCAATATCAACATATTGGGTCATACTAACACGAGATAATGGCTATTTAGAAATTTATACTCTACCTGATTTTAAAATAAAATATCAAGCCACCAATCTAGATGAATCACCTAAGGTTCTTAAAGACAGTTTAGAAAATGGCTGTTACTTCCCTAAAATGACTGAAATAATAAAAGAAATCTTGGTAGTTCCACTTGGATATCAAGATAAAAGACCAATTATGTTTGTTAGACTAGATAATGAGGTAACATTTTTACTATTATATATTATAATAATTATTAATTATAGTCCAGATTATTAATAATATTTCATTAAAATATAATGTGAATATGCTCATAAAGAACACTAAAATATTTTATATTAATATTTATTCTCTACAATATTGGTAAAATGTGTGCTTTTATATATCCAGTTTAAAGTTTAATATTTTTTCAATTTTTTTTTAGTAATGAAATATGCATTTATATATAAACAATTTTTTAGATTATGATTGGTGGAAATAATGTACTTTCATAAATATATCCAATAAAAATCTAGACTGTTATTATAATATATAATCTCCATAAATTAACTCATTAATTTTTTCTAGGTGGTCATTTACGGCATACATCAACATCCAGAAGGTACATTGAAGATGCGTTTTCATAAAATCACTTCATTGTTAACATTTCAGTCAAAATCTGGTAACCACCTGGAAGGGACGTCTTTTCTTCGTTATTTCAATAAAGTAGCTGGTCACAATGGTGTTTTTATCTGTGGACAAAATCCTCACTTTGTATTGCTCACTGTACGAGGAGAACTAAGGTGTCATCCGTTGCATATAGATGGGCCGATTATTTGTTTTACACCTTTTCATAATGTTAATTGTTCACAAGGTTTTTTGTACTTCAACTCTGATCACAAATTAAGAATTTCAGTATTACCTTCACATTTATCGTATGATGAACCTTGGCCATTGAGAAAGGTATATTTAATAATATTTATTTATTTTCTTTAAACTTAATTAAGGTACAATACTAGAAATTATTTTTCTATATTGAAACTATAAATTGCACATTTATTTGGCAACATTAATATTATTAAGAGGATTGGAAGGGTCGATTTTCTATTTCTTTCTATCACACAGGGAACATAGCAATTTAGACATTTTCTGTTGCTAATACACTAATCAATCTTATGATGCAATAAGGATTCTGGAAACTGTTCTTAGTTTGAAAAATGAAGTATTTTTTAGAACAATAAGTTCTTTTCTTAAAAATTCAATATGTAAATTTTTAAATCAAAATGTTTTTACTTAATTTTAGTGGAACTTTAAGGAATAAAATAAATAATGTAGGAAACTCAATCTAGAATAGACTTCATGACTAGATCAGATTAGTTTTCAGAATTCTAACAGTATCATTGGATCGAATGTATCGTAAGAAATAGAAAACATCTAAATTGTTATGTTATGTGTGTGGTAGAAAGATATAGACAATCGCTGCTTTCAATTTTCTTAACTTGAATTTCAATTTATAACAGAATAATTTTTTTAAAGAGTTAATATTTTTAAATATTCTTATATGAATCTAGTCTTGTTATTTGAATGCACCTGCTATATATACACGCACATAACATTTTCAAATTTAATAAAAAAATTTTAAATAACTATTAGTTTGACCATAATAAATATTCTCTTCTATCATATTATTTTTAAATTTTAAGTCTATAATAACTAAGAGAGAAGTTCTACTTAAAAGTTTAGAATGTGTTTTAATGCCATTAAGACGCATGTACTTCGTTCTAATTAATACTTTAAATGCTGTTTTTTGTAGTGGTTGGCATGATAACTACCAAACTGATTATCTGATTATCTTAATTTTTTGTCTGCATATTCTTAACCCTTCAATGCGCAATTTTTTTTTTTTTTTGGAAATTAATTTTTTTTTATTTATAGTGTTTAGTAGATTAATGGAAAAATAATAAAAAAATCTATAGAATTTATTTTCCAAGAAAATAGAGATTTTAAGTTTGTTGCTTATTTGCAACATTGCGCATGAATGAAATAAATATTATTAGATACCACAATCTTATACTTCAACTTGAAAAATATTTGTATTTTATCACATACAAGAATTAATAAACAATAACAATAATAAACTATGTAGAGATGCTCATGTCTTTGAGATATTATTTATTAATTTAATATAACATGAATAATAACATAGGTAATATAATTAAAACATTCATAAACTTAAATAATAACATTTTATATAATATATTAATTGCAGTTTTTTAGTCATTTTATTTGAGATAGTATTATAAATTAGTATTATATATAAAAGTAATTAACAAATAATAAAATAAAAAGCTCATATCTCTGAGATCATCATGCATCTAATATTTAAATTAATTTTAAATAGGTAAATATATAAAAGTAATTAAAAAAAAAATTAAAAATAAAAAAGCTCATATCTCAGAAGACTTTCATCGTCTGAGTGTTCCAAATCATCTTCACTTTCATCCCAATTTGCCAGTAAAACACCAATCTGTTCATTACTTATTGAACCCATATTGTAATAAGTACTTAAAAAGAAAAAAAAATGCCTATATTATATATTATAATAAATACATCATCAATCTTTTCATGCGCATTGTTGCACATATGCAACATTCTTATAACGATTGATACAGTATTCAAAAATAATTATAAATATTCTAGTAACTAAGTATATAAATACGTACCTTATGTAGATTTTTTTTTTTATTAATTTAATGTTGTAGAACATTAAAAAAAACTTGTTAAAAATTCAATATATTGATAAAATTAAAAACAATTTCATTATTTATACGATAGAGTGCACTAGATATATATTAATTCAATATTGTATACAGAATAAACTGATAAAAGATTGTTACACATTTGCAACATCGCGCATTGTAGGGTTTAGATTTTTAATTGACCTACAAATGCTTTTTACGATAACTAAGCGTTTTTAAATATTTAGCCATTTTACTATTTAACGATTTTTAGTATGTATTTAATTTAACCAATTTTTTAAAATGTGACTATTTTCAATTTTTTTTTTTTAATCCCTCTTGTAGATCAATAAATACAGTCTTGAAAAGTTATGACAAATTCAAATTTTTTTCCTGACTAGCACTGACTTAAATCACATCCACCACTGGGCCCATAGAAAAAAAATCATTTTACACATCTTCATAAAACCGTCATATTTATATTATTATTTTTATTGTTGTGTTAACACGATATTTATTAAATATCACATTCATGCTCTACCTTGAATGTATTTTATTGCCATTAAAATGGGTGTTTAACATTCTCTTAAATAAGAAAAAAATTAGTGTAATTATATTTATATTTATACAATATAGGTGTTTATCCTTCTTTTTAGTATAAAAATATGAATGTAGTATAATTTTATTTGTAGAAAAAAAAATAAAAATGTATAGAATTTTATGAAAATAAATATGGAATTTTTGTGTAGAAAATAAAAATTTATTTATAAACAGTTAACACCAAAGATTTACAATTTTGTAGCCCATAAACCTTAAAAATCCATACAAATAAAAATAAAGTAAAAATTAATTCATTGTATTTTTTGTGATGATTTAAATTATTATACAATGTTAACACTTACTAATAAAATTGAAATAAACTATAAAGTATAAATAATGAAGTTTAATGTTAAATAATTTTAATAGAATTTGGTAATTCTATTCCTTTTTTAAAACACTGTCCATTTTTTATTTGTGAAATAAAGAACAATGTAATTAAAAAGGTATCAATTGTTCTTTACAGTAGATGTAGATCATAGGTGTCTACAATTTTCAAATGAAATTCTAAAAGAAAATATAATGAAAAGATATGGAATTGTATTAATGGGTAAATTACTTAGTAATACTAAATGTCATGATATCTTACCGTATATGTTTTGTACATGCCAATTATCACTGGTAAATGTCTGCATTGTTATAATATTTGTAAAAATGCCAACATCACTGGAAATTGCCTATAACCAATAGTGACTATTACCACTTACTGCTATGTAAGTGGTTAGCTACACTTTTAACAATATACACAAAATATTTTATTTTACTTAAACATTAAGAATATGATAATAGTAATTTACATAATTATGTTATATGATTAACCACCAAACTCTTAATAGAATTGATGTGTTGTACAATTATTAAAAATTTGTAACTCATATGATCCATATAAATATAAGGGTTGAACATAATCCTTATGTTAAAAACCTAAAATACCATAACCAAAACCTATATTTTTCAATTCAAGGCTTGTAACCCATATAAATAAAATTAGTGTGAATTTCCGATTTAAACATTTACAGTTGTAGCTTAATCAGTATTGAAAAATTTGATTGTATAATAACAAAGAGTATTTATATATATATATAACTAATCATTAATTTTTATTTAGGTCCCACTTCGTAAGACACCTCATTTTATAGCTTATCACTTGGAAACAAAAACGTATTGTGTGGTAACTTCTATATCTCAACCATCTGCTACATATTATCAATTCAATGGTGAAGACAAAGAACTGACTACTGAAGATCGTGATCCTCTCTTTCCACTACCTGATCTTGAAGTGTTTACATTGGAGTTGTTCTCTCCTGTGTCATGGGAACCGATACCAAATACAAGTATTCAGACTGATGATTGGGAACATATAACTTGTTTGAAAAATGTTTCCTTGGCATATGAAGGATCTCGTAGTGGTTTCAAAGGTTATATGGCAATGGGAACAAATTACACTTATTCAGAAGACATTATAAGCAGAGGGCGAATATTCTTATTTGATATAATTGATGTTGTTCCAGAGCCTGGTAAACCGTTGACCAAAAACAAAATAAAAATGATATATACTAAAGAACAAAAAGGACCAGTAACAGCTATTACCCATGTTGTTGGATTCCTAGTGACTGCTGTAGGTCAGAAAATTTACATTTGGCAGCTTAATGATAACGATTTAATTGGTATAGCATTTATAGATACCGAAGTCTATGTCCATCAGATGTTAAGTATTAAAAGCTTAATATTGGTTGCTGATCTCTTCAAATCGATTACGCTCCTGCGTTTTCAGGAAGAATACCGTACGCTATCATTAGTGAGTAGAGATTCCAAACCACTAGAAGTGTTTGATATTAATTTTCTTATCGACAATACAGAACTTGGTTTCTTAGCTTCAGACAGAAATAAAAATCTGCTCCTCTATCTTTACCAACCAATGGCCCGTGAGAGTCTTGGTGGCCAACATTTAATTCGCCGTGGTGATTTCAATATAGCCTCAAATGTTAACACATTTTTCAGGCTTCGCTGTAAACAGTCCACATTACCACTTGAAAGACGCGAGGCTATTGGCTCTAATAAACGACATGTAACCATGTATGCTACTTTAGACGGCTCAATCGGATATATTGTACCAATACATGAAAAAAACTACAGAAGGCTGGTGATATTACAGAAGATGTTGGTGCAAAATATATCACATCTAGCTGGATTAAACCCTAAAGCATATCATAGTTTCAAAACAACCGCTCCAGAGAGGATGAACCAAGCCAAAAGTATAATTGATGGTGATCTTGTGTGGATGTTTGTTACATGTTTGGATAGTAGAGAGCGCAATATAATTGCCAAAAAAGTCGGTGTGAAGACAATAGAATTGTTGCAAGATATATACGAACTAGACAGAACCACTTGGCATTTTTAATATTTCTGTAATATTTTGTAGTGAAACACATTCTTATTGTTTAGCTACTCTAACTATGATATGTATTGGTATACAAATATTGTATGTAGTATATTAAATAATAAAGTAAGAATTATGTATTTTTCTGATAGGTATCTGTAACTAGATATAGTATCTATAAGTCATTGGCAATAAATAAATCTAATATTGACATAAAATCATTTTATTCTGTGTAGTGTTTTTTTTTTTTAAGTATTATGTAATAATATATATCTGGTTTTCTTCCATGTGTAACTTTGTATAATATATTTTTCCTTTTTACACATACATTTCTTTTTGTACATTTTATATCAGACCTATGAATTTATTACTTTGGTTTGTCCTAAAGATTATACATTGTGATTTTGCACAATAGATATTTTATCACTGCAATTGCAATTATAATGTTTATTGGATTTAAAATAAAATTAGAATACTTAAATTTTGTGCCAAATAGCACAGCCCCCCCAAAAAAATTAGAGTAGATGGATAGGTCCTAGAAGTGAATCAGTATTCAGTTAGTATAATGGTACATAAAATATATATTTAGAAAAAAATGTAATTTAATAAAAATGTTAGGGTGTATGGTTAAGTTGGTTTATTCTGTCTCAGTTAATTCTAAAACCTTTGGCTTATGCTTATTGTTGATCCAGAATGTACACTATTAATGCATCAAAGGATTAAGAAAAATTTTGTAACTCATTACACCCTCTAAGTACCAAATGATTTATATTGTGGGAAAAGAAAGATATAAGTATACAAAATCAATTCAAATAGCTTGCTATGAAAATATATTATATACTAATTTATCAGAATATTTTCCTATAGTGGTACTTATATATTTAATATTTTGAATACCTATAGGCTATAGTGACCATAAATAAAAAACCATAAAAATTATAAATTTGTTACATAAAAACATAAGTACTTATATCTTAAGTTTTTAAATGTTTACCTATATAATATAACATATAAGTACTTTAACGATTACTATAAAGAACAAAATAAATGTAATAATTTAAAATATAAGGTAAAAAGGTTAAATATGGTAAATACATTAATAGAAATAAATGGGTTTTACTTTTATTAATGGTGAACAGTTTAAAAAAAAATTTTCATTGATAAAACAATTTCTTTCTTTAAATACAAAAATTAATTATAGATATAAACATAGGGAACTTCAATTCTCATTTATTATTTATTTTTGTGTGAAAAATTAAAAAAAAAAAACTGTTATGAATGTGAAAACATTTAATGAATTTAAATTTAAAGTTATAACGAGTAGGTATATAAAATAATTAGATAATATTGATTGTTTTGAATTATTACTTAGTTTTAATAAAATAATTCAATAACATTTTTTAAAATTTGAGTATGATAAAAATAACTACATTTAGATATACATAGCACAATCATTTATGACAACAGTACATAGATTAAAAAATAAGTATGTATGGTCACCATATATATAGTAGTAGTAATTTTGTTTCTGAAATATATATTATATATATACATAATATACATATCTATTATTAGCAGAGTTGTAAAGTATATGAGTAAAAGAAATTTCTTTCTTGCATTTGAGTAGTATTCAAATACTTTTATATTTTATATTTATTAAATTATTAAAAATCAAAATGTAAAAATTACAAAATCAAATAAGCTATATAATTTATTTAATAGATCAAAGTTTAAAATCATTATGTGATTATACCTACTATTAAAATGTAATTATAAGCATGATTAAGCAGCATTCGATTGGTATAAAAAAACAACAAACATTGTAGTATAATATGATGTATGGGATGCTCCACTTCTCATTGGTCGAAAAATGATCACAAGATAATTCAAACAATCTGAATTTGTCTATATTATAACTAAAATTATGGAAACAGTTTAAAACGAAAATTTGTAAACTAATATTTTATTTATTTATATTAAATTTTAGTGTGTAATATTACGTTTATTAATATTTACTCTATTCTGTAATAAGTGTACAGTTAATTGATAATAAATGTACTGATAAAGAGCAAGACGGCAGCTATTTTATGCGTATCAAAAAATTGCTGACATACGGTATGTCACATGGCTCTTTATTTTGTCATGAAGGATACTATCTATATTATGTAATCTATGGCCGCAAACGACCGGCTACCAGCAGAAACCAACAATACAGACGTGCGTGAAGTTGCCCCCCTCCCCCCCCCAACATTGTCTGATCAACCTCGGACCAACGCTAATATTTTGTAAATATTTGCAAATCATTCCTAGCACCCGAAAACGGCATTTGATTACCTGGAGGGGGCCACTTCATGCAGGCTCCCCACCTTTTCGGATCAAACACGGACTAACTGCCATTATTTTGCAAATAGGTTTTCAGAATTTGCAAATCACTCCTAGCACCCAAAAATGCCATTTGAATGTCTGAGAAGAAAATGTCTAACATATAGGTACGAGTTGTCTACTAAAATTATTGTCTGATAAACACCGTGCTATTAACGGTATATTTTTCCAATAATTTACAATATATTCATTATAACCCACGGTGGGGATGTTCAACCCCCCCCCCCCATTGACCGTTTTCATATATTGAAAACGTAAACATGACCAACATTTAAAATGATTACCTAATATTTTATCTCTAGATTAAAATTGTATTATAATTAGTTTATAGTTATATAGGTATGATTTTATACCTATATAACTATAACTTATCTTTATCAATAGCGTAAAAATTCTGATCAAAAACGCGATGCAACTGTTCGAGGACTGAGGAGCAGTTTAATTTTGGATCGCTAACCACGACTGCTAAAAAAAACCAACTATACCTGTATGAGTATATTTAGTTTACATTGAATCAGTAACTGCGTGATCGGGGCGTTCTTTGTAATTGCAATCACGCAAGGGAACCGTACATTTAATGTCACTATCACTTGTAAGCTTACCAACATACATGTTAAGAATACTTTTTCTTTGTATTCCGAATACGTATTCAAATAATACGGTTGAATTGTATTCAGAATACGTATTTGAATACTTTTTCTTAAATGTATTTAAATACAAATACAAATACTTTTAAAAAGTATTCCGAATACTTATGAATACTTTTAATTTTTGTAATTTTTCAATAATTTTTATTGCACCATCAATTCCATCGACTTATAATTACCAACACATTATATTTGAATTATTCCTAATAATCTTAGCAGTGAGCATTTAACTTTTTTACAAATAAGTTTGTGTACAGAATTGTTAGTAAAATAAAATGCGTGCACATTGCATATTTTATATGAGATAATATAAAAAGAGCTACCAGTGTATTATATTGTTTAACCAGGTAATGTAGTTTTTAAATTATTGTTCAAAATCTCAAGTCTGGAGTATGGACAATTTGGTACCTATACCTTTTTATACACATACAAAATACTGAGCAACATTTTATTTTTATAAGTTTTATTTTATTTAATAGACCTAAATCAAAATATTTTACACAAGCAATCAATATTAGTATACTTGTATATTAGTAGGTACCTACCTACTTGGTACTCATGAATTCAAAAAAATTACATCAACCAATGGTATTTATAATAATTAGAAACGAAGTCTACATCATTTTTAATAATACTCATACATCAAGTTTTATAACCACCAAAAGAATTGACGCAAAAATTGGACAACATTAAATATTTAAATAATATGTAGAAATTTTGTTATGCAGCTTCTAATCTTACCCATTTAAATCATGCATAAAATGTTATAAAATTATTTATGAATTGATTTTTTTATTTTAGTAAAATAATAAATAAATGTTTTTGAATGGTGCAAGCACAAAAAGGAAAAAGTAAAAATATACTACCTTTTTATTACACTAGCTTATGAAGTATTCCATTTTTTAATGTTAAAAAAAAATGAAACAGTTTCTTATCTGCCAATTGAAACAGGTCACTAAAATCTATAATTTACATTAACAAAAATCCTTTTGTAAATGTATTCCCTATTGTCTGCACACCATTTAATAATATATCTGTAATTAATACAAACTGTACAAAAACTATATAGGTACCTACTAATATTTAATAATAACTATAGACTATAGAGGGCCAGTTTAAAAAATTTTATATGATGGGCTAGATTAAAAAATTGTTTTGTATTATCAAAATGTTAAACTACCTAGGAACCTATACATTTTATGCACAATTTTATGCAAATAGTACCTACAATAAGAACTGCTCTTCTAAATCCTTAATTCTACCAAGTATAGTGTAGGTACCTAAATAATTATTGATAACTATGTCCTGGGTTTATATGCACTTGCATGTTTTTTTTTAAACAGTAAAAGTACAAAAAGTAGATAGACGATGAGCTACAAATTTTAATTATAGTCAATAGATCTGAAATATAAAGTATATATTGCATATTTTGACATATACTATATATTTCAATATTTTGCGATACCTAGATTGGTACCTAGGTATTTTTTTTTATTATATTTGTTGTAAATTTCTCATATAATGGGTAGGTGCCTATAGTAAATAAATAATTATCAATAATCACAGTTATAATAATATAGGTACTTAGAGACTATATAGTCAATAATAATTTCTCATTTAAAAGATAGGTAAACAAATTGTTGGAATAATAATTCACTTTTTTTATTGCATTATCGTCATTTTATTATTTATACTAGGTACCTATACCATATTATTATATCTATGATTATTGAATATTATTTATTTATTATACCTATTATATGAGAAAATATAATGAATATTTATTTATAACTAACTATAATAGTTAGTTACAGTTAGCATTATTTTGTTTTAATATTACATAGGTATCAAATCCAATTATAACAATTTGTCATTTATTTCCATGACTTTTTCCTTGCCTTTTTTTCCTATTACCATATTATGTATGGGTAAAAATTTTAAATACATAGATAGATAACATAGATAACTGCAGCTGGCTGTTATTTTTATTGGCATAAATCTAGTTTAACGCCCAAGAAATTTTTATATTTTTTTTCGTGATCCTATGTATTTTAATGAGTAAATAACGACGGTGAAATAAAAATTGGTTGGACGAACTTGGTTTCTAAATTATAACGATTAGAAGTTTTTTATATTATCTAAATTAAAATATTTTACGCTGCATTTTCGTATATATAAAAAAAAAAGAGTAATTTTCGCAATCGAACGATAGTGCCTGTTATTAAAATACATGAAGTAAATATCTGTTAAAAATACCCTACGATAATGCAATAATTACACCTAAAATGCACCAACATTATCATGTTACTAACCCGACGTAGTTTTTCACGAATATCAATGGATATTTAGATTTAATTTGCGACATTCGCAAGCGGAGAGACCGCTCAATGGCCCGTCCCAGCCATGTTTCCCCCAAAATATGTTTTTTTACTTTTCAGGCTAAATTTCAATTATTATTCCTTATAATCAAGACTGGACAAGTTAACAATATTTTTTTAACTCGTTAAGTTAATTTAATTGAAAATAATATAAGCTAAGTTAAGTTAAAAGTTACTCGTATATTTTTTATTAACTTTTATAGTTAAAAGTTAATTTTGATAAAAAAGTAACTTAACTTAGTTAAAAGTTAAAATTTCTTAATTAGGAAAAAAAAGTCAATATGCCTATTATATCATAAAAAGGTAAAAAATGATGGTTATTCTTTACGCTTAAAAAAACTACTGGGAATTTCTTCTGCCTGAAAAAGTGTATACATATAAAAATAAAAATACAACACGTCATTTTAAAACCCATGCATAAATAAGAAATCAGAAAAAAAACTTCTAACTGCCAAGATACCTACATTATTGTTTGATTCACACTAATGTAGTATAAAATAAGCAGTAAATACCTATCACTTCAATATATTTTCTATACTGGATAGACATAAATACCAGCCTCCATATAGTTAAAAAGACCGGGCTCAGCCGGGAACAGCCAATGTCGCGGCGTGTCCGTGAGTGGTACATCGATTCTTAACGATTACGTATATGCTATTGTAGGTACCTACTAATATTGCGTATAGGTACCGAAAAGTAAAATCCTCATTCAAAAATTTATTCTTGCAAATTTAACTCAATTTAGATACTTTTGTATAAAGTGAACTTGAAGTTAATACGTATTATATTCTAATAATAATATTAGAATATAATAATATTCTATATTATAATAATATAATATACACTAGTAATAAAATAATAAATTCAATAAATAATAAAGAAATATATAAACGTGTATGCATCACGAACATACAGTAAATACACGTTAACTTATTCCGTATCGTTCCGCAGTCCACATGCATGTCGGGGGGCGATTATTCGTATCGCTCCGGCGGCTGCAATATTGCCGAATTCTCCCTCCTATGTTTTTGTGATTTCATCGTATAGTTACGATTGTCAACGTCACGTCGTTCCAGAGCCGAGCGCTGTTCGATACTCGATAGTCGCGAAGGTGAATAATAGGTAGGTACTACATAATAAGTATTTCAGCCGTGCTATTACCTACATATATTTTTAAACTCTGATTTCCTCGTAGTGTTTTCATAACATTGGAAAACCATTTTTACTTTCAATAATATTTTGAAAATGCATTGCTATGTAAAAATAAATATTTGTTAATATATAAATCAATATCTATAACTTGTTACAATTTTGGAGGAGGGGAAATCGCCCCATCACCCCTACACACGAGTCACCATTGGATTTTATTAATTATTTTTAAGTAATAAAATAATAAAATACTATAATAGTATATTGATAAATATATATTTTAATAGGTACTATATGAAATATGAACAAATTGAAATTTAATTAAAATAATTGTTTACATAACATAGATATGATCATAATAAAGGAAACATTTTATTTTTCTCAACTGGCACGGTGAATATTATATAATATTAAGAATTCTACTGCCAGATGATATTATTTACTATTTCCATACAAATACAAAGCATTTTCCCAAATCCCCGACACATGTTGATCATAATATGTAAGAAATGGCGGTCCGCACAACATGACGCATAACCTACCACATGACCTACCTGCTTACATAGTACAGATATTTTCTGTATAGATATACACATGTAATATAATATAAATATTTAACTGATTTTCATATATCAGTGGGTAATATTTAAATATTATTTGTTGTTAGTTTTATATTGAAAAATTATATTTGGCGATTCGCTTTCACGAGAACGATCAATATTCTTCCAAATAACCATTACAGTCGGCCATATTTACAAAAAAAAAAAAAAAAATCAACTCTCCTTTACAAATACCTAAATAATACGAATATTGTTATAAAATAACTGGTCCTGGTGCTGCAGTGGTATACACCCTTGTGGAGGGGTTACAATTGACTACAAGTTACGGCAGAGTGCGTTCGACTACATACGAAAAGACGGCATCCGCACGAACAGGTCCATTACACGACGTTCCCATTTCAACAACACACTGCGTTTTACTTTTATATATATATATATATATATATATGTATCGTTTTGAGCTGAAGACACAAATTGATTGGTAAGCGATTATTGTTTTTATTTTTTCCATACATTTATCGTAATTTAAGAGACATTTGAGTATTACGTCAGCACTACTTTGGATTTTTTAGACCCCATCCTCATTAATTACTGAATTACTAAACACAGATACAAAATTACATGAAACGAAGGACAGAGATTTAGGATGGCTAACGTATGCATGGTTTCGATTGCCCCTCCCCCTGGTCAGCATACGACAGACCTATTATGTACTTACGTAATACTTAAACACCCCTAAACACTGTACGTATAAATCCATGGTATAGTGGTGTTCTTGAAATGTACGCCTGTAGGTATACGATTATTATTATTATTATTAATAATGTGTTGTTGTACGCTAAAACGCCTAATTTTAAGTTAAAATTTGTATTCTTAATTATTGTTGTATGCTTTCGTTTATTTTTTTTCTTTTATACATAATATTATCCATTAAACTATAGGTGCCTACTATAGGTTTCTATATATATGTCGACATGTTATTTATTATATAAATAATTTTACATCTCCGTTCTAAATTATCTTTCGTATATGTATTATTCTCGTTGTGTCCGTGACTGATTATCATATTTGCGTATACATACGAGTATATTAAATTATTAATTTACAATTTATATACAGATATAAATAGGTATTATTTTATAGGACATAGGTAATATTCGGAAATACGAGCCTAGTGCATAATTATGTACTTAATATATTATAATATGTATGTATTATTATACACTTTGCGGTAAGCAGCATAATATCAAATGCATTTTTTTTAAAATACCTATATGGTTGTATAGATCTCATAAACTTGTCAGTCAGCATCCTAAAAATACGAATTAAAAGATCAAGAATCTGTAACTAATGAATCGTCGATAGTAAAAAAATCCTCTTATTTTATTCAAAGATCTTCTACCTTTTCTCTATTTTCTATGAAGCGTTTTTTATGTAAAAAGTATAGATATGAAATTTGTGTAGGGTTGTAGTGATATAGGTGATTAAGTTATTTTATATATTTTATACCTATACCTAATATTAACATTTTACACATAACAATATTATTTCTAAAACGGTCAATAAAGATTTAATTTCTTTAAAAAAAATGTCGTGTTAGAAAAATGTTAACTGACATTATCCTTACTGAGATTAGATTTTATTATCTAGGACAGTCTCGAGCTAAGCGGTCGCGTTTGCGTATATGTATTATGTGTCCCTTTTAACTTTACTACCGAAAAGAAAAAAAATGCCTATCCGCATATATTACCTATTTACTAGGTAGATACAGTGCTTTTTAAAAAAAACTTTAATGTTTAGTTGAAGGAACTAAAATAAATTATTAATAGTTAATCCAATCATAAAATACTTGTAAGTCTACAAATATATAAAATAATACCTAACTAATACGTAAATCTATATATATTATTCTACAGTATATTATAAATACTAATCAAATCTGTATTATTTTGTGATAAAATTATGTACATACTTTTTATTATTATAGGTTTATAGTAAGTATTACATTTTTCCGATTCTTTATTTATTTAGAACATCAAATTTCGCTTGGTGGAAAATAATTTCACTTAATACACAAATAAATAAACCTTATAATAGAAGACAGAACATTATATCAATAACATAAATATCAATCTTTAAAAACAAACTATTCTACAGTTTTGGAGTATTGCATATTTACGATTTTAGCATAGTTATGCTAAAATTCTGATAAATGAAAGGACTGTTAATAAAAGGTAAAAGAAAATTAATTACAACATAAATTATGCATGTTCTTTTATTAAAAATAAAACAGGGGTGCTATTTTAGTTTTTCATAAGGGTGTGTGAAAATCATCCGACCAATTCCAACAGTTAAATTGTTAAAAATAAAATGTCATTACTTTATTTATATTCTTCATTAGAGTACCTATGTAAACATACTTTATGACTAGATACCGGAACAATAAATTAATAAATGTTACAACTATATTTTGTCATAAGATAAATCAAATCTGATAAAATATATACACGAATTCTTATATAATTTATATATATTTGTAAATATGTAGGGACTAATTATAATTAATTAAAAATATATTTTCATTGCAACTTTGACATATTTTTAGTGAAATTAAATCTAGTCTTTACCAGTGGCCTTTCCTGACTTGGGATATTTTGTGCGTTAACGTATAATAGAAATGTATCTCCCTCCTTTTACACAAGAAAAATAAGCATGCACAAAATATATAATAAGCGACGTTTTTGCATATTCTGAACTCAATAATAGGTACCTATAACAGGTAAAATAAAATATTATATTATATTATAATATATACAGTATAATATACTTTCGATTTGTGTGATAAACTATGGTTTGCCATAGTAGAGAACATTGTACTCGTGTATTCAACGTACTACCTCATACCTGCATAAAGCCATAAACGGGTAGCTACGATATACACAATTGAAAATATACGACGTTACTCGGTATAGTCGTATCAGCCAAGTCGTTGTTTTTAAAGTTAACCCTTGGTCAGATATTGGCATTGTACCGAAATTACCCGATAGAAATACAATCATAATATACGATTATAGGAATAAAGGTATCATGAAGCCGTTGAAAAAATGTTTAACGTCCTACAACACGTAAACACATGGCGGTCGAGTTTCGAGGCAAAAACCGGTTGTATTTGTTTTGTTGGTTCAATACATTTATTTACATTCCATAATATACCAACAATAAATGGATCTATGACAATCGATATACCTATTATATTTGATATTATTTACATATTATGTAAACAATCATATATTGTTTTTTATTTTTAAAATGCATATTTATTATGATCAAAATAATCATTGTACACGTAGATTTTTTAAGGGCGTTAAAACACAACTTGCACACCCAGAGAAAATGTCACTGGTGTTTACTTATAACTCTCAATATCCCAAAATTAAACAACTACCTACCTATATTCTAATCATATACATGCGCAGATTATAAATGTAGGTAGTTTCCCCAAAAGTTAAAAATAATTAATTCACTGCGCTCGTAAATCTCAATATATTTTTATTGTACTAAGACTGTATAGAGACGGCACGAATATTTTGCATTTGTAAATATACTTAAAAAAAAGTAGACTCTGCTTAGGAATCTTTTGAAGAAAAAAAACTGTTGAACTTTAATAAAACAACTCAATACAGATATATTATGAGTAAATCATAGAATTAATTCAAAATATAACATTTCAATTCGGAAGGCCACTGAAACATTAAAGACCAATAGGTATTACATAATGTCTAGGCAAAGTATTCATTTAGTTTCAAAGGCGTGTGAGCATACATGCTGTCCACTCTCAAATGGCGACCATGAAAACAAATTAAGTGTTGTTTTTCGTTTGCGATGAAGAGGACACCTAGTTATAAAAACTTCTATTACATTTTTTATTTGTATTAATAAATACAAATATTTCTTGTATTACGATTTTTGCACTTTTACACCCCTTTTAATTACTTTATTAGGCTGACAGGTCATGCATAAGATATATAGATATACTAGAGGAGACAGGATTTTTCAAAGGGAGGAATAATTAAAATATCTGTTTAATAAATATCATAGTTTAGCTCGGGTACCCAAATAAATTTTAAACAATTAATTATTTCAAAAGTCTTTAAGGTGTGATTGATTACAAAATTGGCATTATCATAAAAATTACTTTAATGCACAGTATTATTAATTATAATTAATTAATAATATTATATATACCATATAATATATGAATTGTTTTATGACATATTAATAATATTTATTATATTAACTTAGGTAGGTACTTGGTTAATATATTTTATTTTAAAGGGGAATAAATAAAAATCTAATTTATAACAATTTAGAAATATTTACGTACATTTTAAAATTAATCTTTAAATACCTCCTTGTCCATGCCTCATTTATTTATTGAGGTATACAGATATATATATATCTGTCTAAATGAACAATAAGCAGGATAAAATGATGGAACTTTGGAAAGTCAAATTTAAAACCTGAAAACAGATTTGAATATTTTGGCTTGTCTTTTAATAATAAGGGCATTTTTCTTTATTATTAAAATTTTAAATATAACCAATGTTTGAAAATTACCATTTTAATGATAAATAACTTTGCAAAAAAAAAAGACAATTATCACAATTTAAATCTGACTTTTCGCAGATTTATCCTACTTTTAAGTCTATTTTACGTTGTTTTTGTGGTTCTTCAATATATAAATTATTTAAATATTAATGGATCATACAGTATTTCTAAAAATACGTAGATTTCAATAGTTTCATTACGTAAAAAAAATATTGGCATGAAAATAATGAATACCTATATCAAACTCACTATCATATAAAACCAAAAACGTGCAAAGTAATTATAAACATTTTGATATAAATAGAAATATATATATTACGGACAATGTGCACAAATTTCAGTGGAAAATTTGAATATTTAATACACTGCCAGGATGGATTTTACCATGCCCTATATTATTTCACAACTGGGATCTCCTGATTGACTAAATTTAAAACGAGTATGTTATACATTTTATGATTATATATATCTACTTAAATAATATTTATTTTTACATCATATGCCATACACTAAAATGTTATAAATATTATTATTCTATCATTTAAATTTCATAATAATTAAAGGAATAATAATTTTAATGACTTACTATTAAAAATATTAGATTCATAAGTGACAACTAGTAATTTACTGATATAATTATTAATTATGCATTTTAAAATATACCTATAATATTAACTTTTTATCTTTCTTCTTGAAATCAGTATTTTTAAGCTTATTTTCATATATTTTGAAGTACCTATGCTTTTTTAAATAATATTTTGGTTAAATTTGTCAGGGGCTTTAAGAAAAAAATATATACTGAATATAATTTGAACTAATTTTAAAATATGAAGTAAACCTTCAGCCTGATTTTAATCCTGTGCTTAACGCTGTATCATTGTATATGTGTTAGTACCACTCTTGAAAGTTATAGTTATAGAAAAATGTATATAATATAAAGTAGATATATATAATTGATAATATTTATAGCGTGCTCTTTTTAAATTTGGCCAATAAGGAGATCCCGGTTGTGAAACAATGTATGGTATTGTAAAATACTGCCCGGATATTGTATATAATCAGGGTAGATTGGCTAAGCGAGTTGCCGAGAAAATCTCGGGGGACCGAACAATATTTGGTTATAGAATGTGTGACCAAAAATATAGAGCCTAAAGTGAAATTATGAAAATGTTTAATAGTCGGTACACCATAATTCATTAAATTATTTTTTTAAACGGTCGAAAATGCTTTTATGGATAGTAGAAATTCTAAAACTAGGTGGTCCGGTATTTTCCCTTTCCGGCACTGTATATAACGACCAAATACTTGACCAATATTAACATATAATATTATTTCAAATAAATATTTATAAGTTATTAAAAAATTAACTTTAATACAAGAATTATAATCAAAATTTGGTAGGTATATAAAAAAAAAAAAAAAAAAAAACCAATATATTTCTTAATTTCTAATTTTTTTTTTTTTATTGAATATTTACTTAATAAAAGATGCAAAATATTTGTAATTATTTATTTTCACTGACACTACTATTATGGCACTTCGATGTGTACAATTTACTTGTTGTCCTACATTTATATTTTTTTGTTTTATATTTTTGCATGGATTTTTAATGGTGACCATTGACCTCTCAGATTTGGAAAATGTCTCGCGGCTTCCTATGGAATATTGACGTAGAAGGTACTTCGTCTATGTTTATGAACTAGTCCATATATAATGTCAATTGGTTTCTAGTATATTGTTATTGAAGTTTCTTTGTCATTGTCTCAATTTCCTTTGCTTTTGGAAATTTTATCGTTAAATAATTACTATATTCTTTACTCATTGATCAATAATTATTAAAATCGTTTTCCATTCTATGAAAATCAATAATAATAATATACACGACAAACTTTCACACGTCATATCACATTATACACAATATTAAACCCGTACTGACATACAGCATGACTTATTAGTAGTCACTAGTCATTACTACTTACTATACTCTATTATTAGTAGGGGAGATCGGGGATAGTAAAAACACAAGGTAAATTGTAACACAGGTGTAATTTATTTGTAAATTGTTTCTATGATATTCTAAAAGATGGCATTAGATTCACAATGAAAAATTGTCATATATTTTGTACATAATATCTTACTTTTGTTATCATTATTTAATTTTATATAATCTATATTATCATTTTACATGGAAAAGTGAAAAAATTTGTAATTTAAACTTTTTAGTTATCCGTCTAAATATAAACATTTTATGAACATTTATTGCTGTAATTAAACAACAATTTTATGGAGTTTTTGTGGCAATAACGATAATTTGTGGAAGTATTATATTATTTCTTTTACAGTAATGAATATATAAATTTAGATCGTGGTGAAATATAACAAATGGGCTGGGATTAGTTGTGACACCTATTTATTAGTTGTTTTTGTTATTATTTGTTTTAATAACTCAATTATATAATAATATTCATCTAAATTATAATATATTCTTATTATAATGTAATATTATATTTTATACTTTTTATCAGGTATTATAATTAACAAAATATTAATATTTATTTTACTTTTATATTTTAAAACTTTATTAAAATAAACCAAGATGTTTATTATTATTATTTTTCAATCTAATTTTCATGTTAAAAATATAATACATATATGTATAATTCAATTTTAATATTCAATTTGTGTATGATATGTGTTACAATTTACCCCAACCTTTGTTACAACTATCCCCAATATCGACGTTAGTTGTAACCAAAAAAAAATACCAAATTAAAATTAATTAAATCCTGTGTATTTACTATTAAAGTATTGTAATTTATATCAATAATCTAGACAATATTCTCTATCTATTAGTATAAAAATACGTGATAATTATTTCATGATATATAGATGTAAATATAAAATGTGTTACGACTATCCCCGGTACCCTTTTATTAGAAGCAAGGCTGGACAAGTTAACGATATTTTTCAACTCCTTAAGTTAAGTTAATTAAAAATAATATAAGTTAAGTTATGTTAAAAGTTATTCGTATATTTATCGTTAACTTTTAAAGTTAAAAGTTAACTTTGAAAAAAAAAGTAACTTATCTTGGTTAAAAATTAAAATTTTCTAATTAGGAAAAAATGTCGATATACCCATATATGGTAAAAAAAGGTTGGTTTTTTCTTTGTGCTCAAGAAAACTACTGGGCACTTCTACCTGAAAAAGTGTATACATACAAAAATAAAAATACAACACGTCATTGTAAAACCCATAAATAAATCAAAAAATAACTCCCAACTGCCAAGATACCTACATTATGGTTTGATTTGCACTTCGTTAATATAAAATAATTAGTCCCATCACTTCAATATATTTTCTATACTCAGGAGATATAAATACCAGATACTACGTTTTAACTATTACGTAGTTAAAAAATCTGGGCTCAGTCCAACATGGAAAAACTAACTAAATAAAACCACTATTTTTTGTATTATATTTTTAGATAAAAATAAAACAAATGTCGAACCTTTAATAAATATCTTTAAAAGTTATAGATATTTATGTAACTTTTAAACCATCTTTCATGCAAAAATAAAAAGAATTGTTACTAGAAATTTAGGATAAAAAAAATAACTATAAATTTAAAATGGTTATATTTTATATTATTATATAGAAACGAGTAGTCTTTTCATAACTTGGTGTCTATGAAATTTTATTTATGCAACTGTGTAATGTTTACCAGTTTCGTACCTCCAGTGTTGCTAAAAATGATAAATAATAAAATAGTCATGAACAAAATTATTGTTGAAAATTACCATATATTATTTTAAATATATTATTTAGGTAACATATAAATGAGATAAATCTGTCCATGTGACTATATGTGTATATATCTAATATTAGTTAACTTATTAAGACAAAATGTAATTGATTTTTTATTGGACATATTTATTCTATTTTAACAACAAAGTCGTTTCAAAATTTTTTTTAGTAATGGAACCTCTTTTACTGTCAAAATAAATAATTATTCGGTAAAAATTTATACTCTGTATATTAACTATTTTTAAAACATATTTATTATTTAATACTTATTACCTTGAAAAGCATTGATAATACAAAATTAATAATCGTACACACGTGGGTATATACATAGCTATGTAGCCATTGTATGGATCTATATTTAGTGTATATTAAGTAGAGCTGGTATTCTATATTAAAATAATTTTTCATAATAATTTCGTAAACGGCCAACGTCGTGGCGTGTGTGAGTAGTGCGTTGATTATTATCTATTACGTATATGCTATTGTCGGTACCTACTAAAATTGCGTATAGATATTAAAAAGTAAAAATTTGCATTGTTTTTCGGGCAAAATTTAACTTAATTTAAATACTTTTGTATAAAGTGCAAAATATCTATAATGGAATTTCTACTGTCTAGAATTTATCCTAAATTATGTCACTGACTATACGGTATATATACTATGTACATTATAAAAGAGTATATTACATTAAATTTACAAGGTAACACGAAATAATTCTTTCAGATTATCTAGAATTAAAATTTGGTTTTTTGATTTATGTACTAAAACACATTTTTAGAACATATTAAAAATGTTAACCTTTTATTACATTACTTGTTTATATATAAATTATAACTATGACAATAATTATAATTTTTATAGTATTAACTTTTTTAGTTATTAAAAAAAAAATTATGACAAAATTTTTGAATCAGTTGGTGGGATTCGATCCTAAATCATTCGAGGTTTTGTTTAAAGAGGGCTAATCGGACCATTGGACTATATAATTGCACACTTTGTGATTTGGCTCATAGTCTTACTATTGTATATCAATACCGTTTTTATTAGTGTGTAATCTGTTAAAAAAATATCTTTACGAATTTCTCATTTTTATCGACTTGAAAATACCGTAGATGAACAATAGCTAGCAAAATTATCTAGCATCTTATATAACCTATTTTTGATAAATAGTTTTTAAAAATTTAAAAGTCCGATAAAACGTATAAAAATGCACATATTAAAAAATCGATTTAGTAGGACGCTAGATAATGTACTATTAGCTATGTTTTATTTTTTGTTTCGTAATTTTAATATAACTTGATGTACCTATGTTAATAAATTTGAGAAATTCTAATTGTGAGTTTTTCATTGAAAGTTTGTAAGTGTCGCGACCTCTTAATACATTTTATATATTATTACTTACTCATTTTGATAAAAGTCGATGTTTAAATAAATAAATAGTTTTGTTAAAATGATCATTTTTATTGGGACATTTATTTTGTGTATAATGTACATTCCTAAACGTGCAGAGCTTTTTCCACTAGACCTCTTTTAAAATTTTTTTTCATGAATTTATTGTCCTGTTACTTAAATATATACGTATAATATAGATATAGGCACCTTTTTATTTTTGAATTTAGTAGAATTATTGTTCCCTCGATACATATCCAGGTATTTGTGATATATACCTACATAGTTTATTAAAATGAAAATTTCAGTATATGACTTATATCAATTTTCATATAAGTTGAACTTTTATATAATCAATAAAAACAATAATTATTTTTACGAACTAAAAATATGTTCGTTGAGATAAATGTATTGTAGTTTTAGTATTTCAATAATAATAATGATTGTAATTACATTTTAGGTATCAGTGGTAAATATAATTAAAAATGAATTCAGAAATAAATCGTTTAATCCAGGAAATGAGAAAGTTGAATAGTTCAAAAAATATAAGTGAAAATCCTGAAAATGTGAAAGGTTAGCCATTATATTATTAGAAAAAATATTTCTTGTACATTAAATACGGTCTTACATTAATTATATTAATATATATTTTTTTATGTAAAATTTAGGAATATTTGGATGGGAAAACGTATGTGGTTGCGATATACCGTATATAACTCGTTGGATAAACGGTGAAAATATAAGTTACGTATCTGTAAGAATGGCTGAATATCAGTTACTACGGGATCATTTAATGTACACAAATCCGGAAATTTACAAATGCATTTCGGTGAAGAGTTATTTCATATCAGAATGTGAGGCTAAAATGTTAAACGAAATTAATATACAATTTTGCAATCAATTATACGGCAAAAGTCTATTTGAAGCAGGTAAAGATTATATAGTCCGTTTGGATGACGTTCGAGATTTATACACATTCTTGGAATTTTGCTCTAAAAAAATAAAGAGCAGAGTCCGTAATGAAAGATGCGGTTTCATAAAAATAAATAAAGTTTCTATTTTGCCATACTGCAAAGTTAATGGAAACACGAAGTACGTTCCAATATTATTTCTCGATGGTCCAACAAATAACCTGAAACATCGTTCTATAAAATTAGAAAACTGGGATTTGGCATATTTAAAGTTTACCTGTATAGTTATGGGTATTGATACTAACTTATATTTCGAAAAATATTCTTGTGAAGTAATCAGCTTGATTTACGTAAAACAACAATTTCCGCGTTGGAGTAGATTTATAGACTATTGGCCTTTAATAGTAGCCAATCTACAACCATTGAAAAATCTGAAGGGTGAGCTCGTTCCAATAAAACATTCATCCGGTGTGTGGATAAAACCCCCAATAGAAACAAGTGAACAGTAAAAAAAAACACATCAAATTGATGGCCTGCTCTTGAAACGGTATGTTTATTTAATATTTGATTTACCGCTTTTTATATTTAATTTTATCTAATTTTGTTTTTTTTTTTATAAAATTACCTTACTTTATTTTTCCTTAACCAACAAAAAATTGTAGAAAATCTACTCACAATGCATTAAACTATTTTATTTAATCATGCCGTGTAGGTACTTTGCTTATGCTGTAGTACATAAAATATTTTTTTTCACCATACTTAAAATATTTAACTAAAACTGTTCTTTTCTTTTGCAAGTTAATAAAATTATGTATCAAATTTTGTTTGTTCGCAAAAGTATAGTAGGTAAATAAAACTAAATTTTAACTTTATCATTACACTAGATTAATTCTAGTGGACCAATTATTGCAGGTATTCTGAACGATTCAATCAAAAGTACCAATCGCTTAATTAATTAGTATTTTTTATATCATGTTGGTTTTATTTTTTTATTATATTTATAACTTGGTAATTAAATCAAAAATAACCGCCTATAAAATATAACGATGAATTTATTTTCTAAGTTAAACATTTTTTTTCCATCATTCGCAAGAGCTTTGTCGTACTCGTATTATTATTTAAAATAATGCTACACACTTAATTATTAAAAAATTGTATACAGACTATATTGACTAAAAAAAAAAAAAAAACTAAATAAAACATTTAAATATCTTTAGAAATAACTTTTGAATACAATTTAATTAATATACCTAATGCAATTCACAACTATCATATACTTTTACTATTAAAAATTTTTGATAATTTTCGATCAAACCACTTTTTAAATTTCTGATAATCACAGTTTTTGATACAAACAAGAATATATAAAATAACTTAAAAAATGAGAAATTGTACTTAAAATTCTTGAATGTGTTTTAATTTCGTTAAGAGGATACTATACCACTTATTTTCAGTGCATAGGTAATGTGTGCTTTAGGAGATGCAATTTTCTTTGAAACTGATTGATAATATTTTGTAATGATCTACATAGAATATCTAAGAAAATGAAATTATAAAAATAGTAGTTATACCAATTTTTGATTAAGTTACTATTAATATAACATATATGAATACCTACTTGTGACTATTTATATTTATTAAACTATAAACCCGAAGTCACAATATTATACACTTTTATTTTGCGTATACGTATTTCAACAACTACCTTTTTCTTCGTCGAGTAAGTACTAAAAATTAGTTTTAAAATAAAAGTGTATAATATTGTGACTTCAGATTTATAATATAATAAATAAGTTACTATTAGTTGAGGCATAATACTTTTAACAAGTTGACTGCCTTAAATATCAATTATACTTCTTAAGAATGTTATTATTTTTATGTTTCATTTCTTTCAGTTGTCAACTAGAAAATAAGTTCTAACCACTAAAACTGAACTTCTAATAACTTTATAAAAAATGACCCTTGTAAAAAATTTCAATTATTTCACGTTGTTCAAATTATAATAAACGTTATCAAATACCAAAATCAATTAAAATATTAAAATATTATTAATTATTAGAATTTCATTCTTCTTAAAATGTTCATACAATTACTTATATAGAACAGCTTAAAATTCAGATATATATATATGTAGTGTTTTTCACATTGAGCAATTCGATGCTATGTTAAAGTCAATTTAAATATCTTATAATAACTGTAATTTGCCCAATGTTCAGTGAAAAATTCTTATATGATATTTGTATTTTATTTTACAGCAACAGCAGTATAGTAACAAGCATTCACAAGGAATTAGAAAAAATAAAAATAAAATTTTTTTATTGTAATTAAAATAAATTTTGGCATGTTTGTAATAAAATTTCAAGAATATTAGGTGAAACTTAAGGTCCAATTTTGCTTTTTTTTGTTTTTTTACATATTTTGTTTTTTGTTTAGTATTAAGTCCATTCCCTATTTATAATTGTATACTTACAGCCTACTTTTAACTATAATTATAGCATAATATCTATGTATCTGACAGTAGTGACTCGTGGATAAAATATCTGGTGGTGCACAACTAAAAAATACTACGGATAAATAACAAATATATTAACAATATTATATTATATTATTTTCTCTAAAATGTCGATATAATAGATAGGTACTGAAATAACGAACGTGATGTCATTAATTTTATTAAAAATATACCTACATTCATATAAAACAAAATTCAATTTACCTTATGTCTATATGAACCTATAGGTATACGTGATATTCTGATAACATCTGAAAGTGGGTAGATAATAACTGCACCAAATGACAAACGCCGTTACGACATACGACCACAGAATAGTTAGATATACTAATTGGTAGTTTAAACAAATTTTTTGAAACATGCTATATAATTATACAATTTACGCAGTATATTTTTCCCCGGGGAGGAAATAAAATACAACTGCGCGTGAGTAAACAGCGCATCGTATATACATTTTTCAAGTGTACATAATGGAAGCGTCGAAACAGTAGCTGAGACCACTATATGTAATCTATCTATTATATAAATCAATCTACTAATATTCACTGGCACAACAATTACTAAAACAGCGATAAATAAATGATAATTTTATATATAAAACACGCTAATTTACTAAAATTTTAGATGGTGCACGTGCGCCTATGTTCCTTAACACGAGCCGCTACTGGTATCTGATATTATTTTTTGAAATTTGCTTTTTAACATATTTTATATTCATATTTAAAAACAAAATATATATGATAAAATTTTATAAATGTTACAGTGGTACACCATAATATGAAAATATAGTTATTTAGTATCCATTAAAATGCATTTGTGTAAAACTTTGTGTAGATATTTTGATTATTAATACCACATATCTAGTATCATATTAATATTATATAATCTTCTCTTTCGCCTTCTCACCCAACTATTTGGGATCGGTCACCCTAGACCTATATTCCTACTTAACTCTATCTCCCACATCTTCATTTACCCCCACCTTCCTCATACAATTCACCATCACAGCACTTCAATTCTTTTTCGGTATTCTCCATCTTTCCCATTTTGTCAACTATCGAAGTTACTCTTATACTACCTCTTATATACGCATTTATTATTTTATCCTCTTTAGTTAATTTAATTATTTACCTAAACATTATCATCTCTGTTACACTCATTCTCTATTCGGTTTTTCTATCTACTACTCAACATTCTGTTCCATACATCATTGCAGGATTCACCACTGCTTTATAAAATTTACTTTATAAATATGAATAGGGATTATTTTGTCACACAAAACATAATTTTGTCAACAATCTGATGCTTCTCTCCAGTTCATCCATCCATACTTAATCCTGTGTTTCATATCCTCTTTGATACTCTGTACAACGGACCCTAAATACTTGAACATCTCAACGTCTATTATTACATCTCTACTCAACTTTATTTATAGTCTTTCCCTATTCCATCTGTGTCTCCTTTCATTAAATCATACTGTATATATTCTGTTTTACTCTTACTAATCCTTAGGACTTTACTTTCAAGAGCTTCCTTCCATTCTTGAAGTCTACAAATCACTTTCTCAGGACTTTCTTTATTATATAAACAAAATTAAGGACACAATACGACTCGACTAAATACTAGTTAGGGGATATGACGAGCAAGTTTGTACTTAAAATAGGTGATGGGGTAATGGGAGAGGAGATTTACCTCAATCAGCTATCTGCTATTACTCCAATCAGATTTTCAAATTCCCTTATGCTATACATTATGATCTATTAACTAAAAATATTAAGCTTGGGATTTCAGCAAAATGATAATCAATTTATCCAAATTTTTTGTCAAAAATCGATCAATTTAACCATTAAACTGTTACAAACTATAAAAATATATACTTCGTATGTTGATAATATTATCTTATCAACTGTTTACACCATATTTGGATGAAATACATTTTTCATAGTTAGTTTTAAAACCCAAAAATATTTCAAAATGTGTATATTTATTTGGTGCCTAAAAACACAAAAGCAAATTTAAAGTTTATATTATGTTTTGTTCAAAGCATTTTATTAATTTAGAAGGAAGTATAATTAAAGAAAAATAGTATTTAAAAACGCAGTAGTCATAAACATCTCTACTGAGGGATCGTTACCCGTTGGGTTAATACTGTAGGATAAAGTACTAACCAATACAGAGATATATGATTTGTTTAAAACTTATGTTTCAAAATAAAATTTTAGTAATTAAATTAATTGGCACATTTTTTTGAAATACAATTTCAATTCAATAAAAATTAATTGAAAATAATTTTACAGAAAATAAACAAGAGGATAAATAAAAAATAGAATGTTAATTGAAAGGAATATAAATAGTCAGAAATTAATTATACAGGAATTTAAAAACTTAAAATACTAAAATTTAGGAACGCTAAATTATTAAATTTATTTTTTTTTAAGAAACTCACAAAGTAATAAAGGAATGCTAAAAATTTTGAAAATAATAAATGGCACACCCAATAATTTTTTGGAAAATAATAATCAAATCTTTAAAACCTTGAATAATAATAATCGAAAAATCTAAATACATATACTACACATATATACACTATACAGCATACACAACTATTGGCTATACGTAAATTTATAGTAAATTAAGGTAGATCACGGTGGTCCCGATTGGTCACACGATAAATGAATGCACACTATTTATTATAATGTTATACCATATTACAATGATAAACAATTGATTTCATAATATCTATTTATTCAAAATAAAATTTGTAAATATTATTTAAAATTTAGATAGGTAATGTTATTATTGAAAAAAAAACCTAAAAAAAACATGAAATCTTATAAATAAAACAATTTATCTATTGGTTTTTCCGTAAACGGAATATGGCTCATGGTATTAACAAAATAAATATAAAAGTTGGAATATTGGTACTATTCGGTATTTTATTTTCTGTGCTTCGAAAAATTTCAGCCTATAGGTATAATACCAATATTTTAAGTCAAAGTCTTAGCGTATTTCCACATTAGTTCTCGGACCGTGTAATGCAGCGTGTATAAGGTATTATTATTTTAGATTTGAAAGCAAAGATAAATAAATGCGTTTGAATATGGATTTTACAAAGTAAAGTTTGGTATAATACAATTGTCCGATTTTTAATGATTTTTCATTATTTTCTTTCGTTTATTTTTGCTCTTAAAAAACCAGATAATAAATAATAAAGTAAAAAATAACCTGTTCAAAGGGCCAACAAGAATATATTTTTTTATCATAAAAATCTACAAGAAAATACTCCTACTCTAAAATTGTGTACCTATCTATAAAGAATAAATCGTATTTTTTTTTTTAAATTATCAAAAAGTGATTAATATGTGGACAATAATATTACGTTAATACGGTTTTCGATTTATAAAACCGTTGGTCAATTTTACAAAATACAAGTTGTGCCTTGAGTCTAAAGAGAGTTTTAAAAAAATTAAAATAAAAAATTGGTGGATTACTTATTGTATGGAAGTAAACAAACTGAAGACATAATATCACATCATTATTTCTTTTAGTATTTTGGCAAAATTTGTCTTGGAGTAAATTTTTTTCTTGACGTGTTGTTTATATTATGTATTGTACTAGTATTTTGTAAAATTTTCAATTTTCCACCTTATTTAATATATAGAAGGTATCATTATTTTCATCAAAACTACATATGAGTATTTATTGTATAACATTAACTAATTTCCATATTGAATTTCAAAATTGTCCTTAAAAAAATAACAAACATAATATTATAGTAAAAAGTAGAATAGAGCAAACAGAAAAATTAGTAAGTGACCCTTAATCTACAAAGGTATTATTTATAGTTACAACACAGTCGGATAAAACGAATATAATTTATATATAACTATCGTCGTGGTCGTTGTTTAAATTTGAGATTTATTTAGATAGCGATACTCGATAATCGATTATCAATAATATCTATATTCTTAATTTGTCTTTATAATGTAAAATAAAATACCTACTAAATATTTGGTGGTGTTGACACCACATAAATATAACATGAAATTATTAGTATAATTTGAGAAACCCTGATTAATGGCTGTACCAATATTCCATGTTTAGGAACGACCATATTTAATAATTTTCCGATATTGGAATTTTTATATTATGTTGAATTTTACTTTTATATTTTTATAATTATCTATATGGGTGTTATTAGTGTTACATTAATATTTTTTATAATGTAAAATTTGGATAATTATTAGGTAACTTCTACCTATAATCTATAAGCAATTAAAAAACATATTAAATAAAAATTTACCCATAAAAATTTACGAAGCTTTAGTGATTGGTCACGGGGGGCGAATCAAGATTCATCATTTTTGTAGTTTTTCTATGCATCACCAAGTTAAATTTATATGTTTCAAAATTACCTAATAAGTTATGCTATAATACCTGTGGCGGATTGTACCATAGTGCTAAAAACTTAATTTAAATAAAAAATATAATATTTCGTCTATAACATAGTCGATGTATAAAAAAAAAATTGCGAAGTTCGTATCAATCGTATAATCAACCGTATAGAATTCAATAATTCTTCTCACATACTATACAATGATGCCGGCCACAAACGAATTGTAATACGGTAAATATGTATATTGTACATATATATTTTTTTTTCTATGATTTATCGCAATATTAATAAATCCCCACAGAAAAATAAAAATAATAAAAATATATTTCCCAAAATTTACTAAATCATAATTGCTTTCATAATTACATAATTTATTATATAAAAATCATTCTAGAGAAAAACCTTAAAAATAACATTTTTGGAACTAATAATATTAATTATTATTAATTAATAATTATTAAAATAAATAAAAATGTGAGGAAAAAAAATAATAATAAAAATTAGGTTTTGTAAATATATACCTATGTATAAATAATAGAATTATATAAAACTCATTCATAATGTGAGAAAGAAAAAAATTTTAATTATTGGAAACCCTGAATCATGGAAATTTTTGAAGTATAACATAGGTATATAATAGGTATATGTTAATTATAGTTCAATAAAATCGTGTTATCTTATTGACTGTTTTCATTGAGACGTTCACAAATTAAATACCAAATATTAGGTACTAATTTACTACTTTGTTTATTACTACTATATTAATAGGTACCTATAAAAAATAAATATTAAAAAAATCTCATAATAAAAATATGTCGTTTTTATGCGTATTGTGTACCTATTTTAATATTATTATAAACATATTGTTTAACATGGGAATGAGACATATAGGTTCTGTTGTGATCCATGTATTCATGTATAAAAGAGGAAAGTTTTGTTCTAAATAAGCAAAAATAAAATTTTTTAAATAAAATTAAAAATTAAGTAATTTTAAAATATCAATTAATTACAATTATTTTATTTTGGTGGAATTTGAGAGGGTAATGTTATAAGATCGATTTTAAAATTATATAAACCGAAGTGTGTTATAAATCCCGTTTTATCCTGGTCTTCTTGTTTTATTGGTATTTGAAAATATCCTTGTGTAATATCTACAGTTGAAAAAAAATTTGTATACAGGTTCCTGATAAACGTCTAAATTACTAGGTTGTGAAAATTCTAAAATATTACCGTATGATCCTTTCGTAGTTTCATCAAAATTATTTTGGTATAGATTATTACTATTATCAAGGATATTTTTAATATCTTCGTCTATTTAAGTTAGGTTGGAGTTTAAAGAATAGAGACTTGTTGGCTTTTATATAAATTGTCAGAAAAAATATTTGAATTAATATTATTATCAGAATCGGAGCTAGAATCTCCCAATCCTAGTAACTTTTCAATTTTGTCTGTGTCTATTTTATTATCTATAGATTCTTGAATAATTTTATTTCTTTCTACCTCGTCTTGACTATCGTCTATATATCATTAGTTTTTAATGCCCCTCTGAAACACCTAACCAGTCTAGGTCGTAAGTTCTTATTAACCTTATCCCAAATTTTAAATTTTTTTAATAAGCACAAGTTAATAAGCTGATCTTTCTTTAAAGAAAAAATATCAGTAATTTTATTAATTGAATTAAAAATTTCTAAGAAAGTCAAATTTTGATCTTATTCCATTTTATACTTAAAGAAAATTATGTGAAATGTTCGAAAAATTTAATGAAATTAAATCTAAAGGGGAAGAAAAAAATAATAAAATAAAAATAAGAGAAAAAAATATTTCCCTATAAAAAATAGCTTTTTGGTAAAAAAAACTTTACCTAGCAATAGTAGTGAAAATGTAAACACGTGTAAAAATCGATTACCTACACCTAAACCAAAAAAAATTTTTTCTTTTCTAAACGGAAAAAAGGTTTTGGTCAAACCAAAGATGTCTCACAAACATGAAAAATATGTACCTATTTAACTATAGTACATTAAAAATCGTATTAATCAGATACGAAAAAAAAATATAAAATTTTTTTTATATAGAAAACATACAATAAAAAAACTCGAAAAACGTATTTCACATACGTCAAAAAAAAATATATATAACCTAAGTACCTCTCTATCGTAGGTACTCAAAATCGTATTTATAAAACACGAAAATGTAGGTTTTTTTCTTCGTAGAAAACATACCAAAAAAACTGGAAAAACGTATTTCACACACGTCAAAAAAATATTTACTTATCTAAGGTATTTAAAATTGTATTTATAAAACACGGAAATGTAGGTTTTTTTCTTCATAGAAAACATACAAAAAAAAACTGAAAAAACGCATTTCACACACGTCAAAAAAAAAAAAAAATTCCCTAAACTCAGGAGAGAAAATTAATGTAGGTAAAAGCTTCTTTACAAAAAAACAAGTTCGGTCAAAACTAAAAAAAAAAACTTTTTACTTAAGGAGAAAAAAAATACACCATACTTTGACAAAATTTGTACTAGGTCATACAATTTAAAAAAATAAAAATCTAATGTCTTGAGGTGAAATTCTTGTTCTGTCTTGATGTCAGTCGTGGTTATCGAATCCTTGGTAAGTGTACTGAACCGCAAAAAAAATCTTAATCTCGGGGTTGTGGAGCTTCGAGTCCCGTTGGGGACCAACTTTCAAATGATTAATTTAAAAAATAAATAAGGTATACATCATTGTATATTATTTTTTGTTATATTTATTCAGATTCTTTCAATGATCAATTGAAGTCGAAGGAGAAACTGTTGTAGCAATCTTTTATAATGTAGACGCCATTACAAAATACTAAGAAAAACTTTCGACTGTCCCTGTAGCAGAAGTTGACTAAACGTTTAAAACAATTCCAAAACATCTTCACTTTACCAAAGGTTGTCTACTTACATTTCAAGTGCTTTATACAAACGCTGCGAGTTATTTATTTAAATTTGTTTTAATTCAGTATTGTGGGTGCTATTTAATTTGTTTACTATCTATTTAGTATTTTCCAATAGTTTATGCCATGACATCAATAATGACTCAAGCAACATACGAAGCTTTCTTTAGAATTGTTTGGAGTATTTTGTCTTTGAATTTTGCACAGCTAACTGTAATAACAGATTACAAATGGGGCTTAATGTAGGCCGGGATTATTCTTCCCGAAAGTCAATTACAGGGATGTTGGTTTCATTATTGCCATGTAAACAATTCAATTTGTGAATTTCATTCATAGTTCTTGTTAATTCATATTTGGTAAACATAATCCTTACTATTTCTAATTTGTATTTGTCAGTCGGTATAATTTATATTTATGTGTGTATTAATACATATGTTATTAATTTATAATGAATCTACTATGTAGTCTGTTATCCGATACTGCCAAAGAAGTTTGAACAATGTGTTACCCCTATTCCAAAGAATACCTCAAGCAAATCGAGTGTTCCACATGTTAATTCTATTATTATTCTTT
This sequence comes from Pemphigus obesinymphae, assembly GCA_025469235.1. Taxonomy (NCBI): domain Eukaryota; kingdom Metazoa; phylum Arthropoda; class Insecta; order Hemiptera; family Aphididae; genus Pemphigus; species Pemphigus obesinymphae. Next base: position 18,301 of record JAIPRL010002398.1, on the reverse strand, counting down.
ATATTGTGTTTTTATTACTAAAATTCAGTTTTATAGTTTTTAATTAATTAATTATTTTATTTTATTTAAGTGTTATCTCTACCCTATCTTCCATCAGAAGAACATCGCAACTATCGTTTTATAATGTTCGATGTTTTTCAATCGATCATTGAATATGTCAATCAAAATGTAGAAATTTCATAATTTCTGAATGTGTTTTTATTTGACTACATTCAAAATTATTGGTTCAATAAAATAGGTGTAGCAAATATAAGGGTCTATGAGTAAGAATTATTAAAAAAAAAAAAATTTATAATTTAATTGTAATAGTGTAACTTTATATTTATTGTATATTTGTAGGTCAGACCTTCCCACCAACAATTATGTAGAATTATTCCGTGCTACATTGCTGTCTTAACTTAGATATCACCTTAATATCTGCGATTATTTGAGTAAATAATATGCCATTAAATATATATGTTTGTATTTATGTTTTAGTGTATTTCTATTTATGTATTTATCTATTTTTAAAAGCTTATATATGTGCAAGTGTAATAATTACAGACAACAAAATCATATAGGCAGTGGGTGTGGGTTGTCATTAAGTGTTCAGACACCCCCCCCCCTCTCGTTAAAAATGTTTTATATGGTTTTCAGCAAATTTTTGTTTTATTATTTAATCACAATTTGAACTTTATGTATGTTCATAATAAGGTGTTGGTTAAAAGTATTATATGTTTTTGTTAAATTAAGTTCTTAGAATTTAAATATGTTTGTTGTAGCTGTTATACTTAAATAATATTGTTAATAATAATATAAAATATTGGGAACGGATTTCTATGTACAAAAAACCATCCAAATATTATTATAATAATAATATAATATTTCACAAAATTTTATTTGTTTTTAAATGTATACGTCAAATTATAAAAATATATATCAATAATTGAAAATTTCTATTTGATATTAATATGGAAAAAAAAGTATTTAATAAACTTAATATTATTAATCATTTATTATTTAGCACAGAACTGTTCAATTTCAATCTAAGTACATTCATAGGTATATTATATTGACAATTTATTATGTGTCACTGTTCAATAATTATTGATATTAATTAGATAATTGTAAACCGCAGATAATATCTACTTTATTATACACTGGGAAATTTGTACTGGTAATTCAGAAAAGTTATTTTTCAAAAATAAAAATATTTAAAATTTGTAAAATTAAATCAGATTAATGTGAATGAGATTTTAATCACTTATTCCAATAAATATATGCATTTACATATAAATTCGTTCCCTAATATTATAATATCAAAACAGTATAACAATTTATTTATTTACGTTAGAAATAAGGAACTAAAAATAAATTTGACACTCTATTTGACCGTTTTTCAATATATTAGTATTTTTAAGATTAAAAATTGTTAAAAGATTCTCAAATAAAAATAGCTTTTTTAACAACTCGTACAAGTGTAAAAATGGTATCAAAATTTCCATTAATTGCCTATATAGGGCTCCTTAAAAATAGGTTTAAATATTTTGATATAGGTATGACATGATGATGACTTAGATCATCATTCGGAACATATTCAAATTAAGGCAGGAACGGAACTAGCAGTTTTCCAGTTATCACAAATTTCTCTAATATACACGTCTGGTTGACATAACTTTTGACTTTTCTTGTAGGAAATTTAAGAATTTTAAAGTAGAAATAAGTACTTACCTACTCAAGTATTAGGAATTACCTAATATGTTTTTTTTATTAAATATTTTTGAATTCTTATGGTAGTATTGAATGTAATTCACCAAAAAGATCATTTTTTTGAATGTTGGTTAAAAAATGAAAAATCATCAAATATCAAAAATTAAAAAAAAAACTGGATTCGATAGAAACCTAATATGATAAATATTTTTACCTCTATTCAAATTTTACGAAAGATCAATAGATTAACAAAAAAAGGGATAAAAATGTTTCTAGACGGTACGTATAGGCAAATTTCAGTATTTTTTATGAAATATAAAGTTTCTCAGCGAACTATTGCATATACGAAAACTTTTTATAGGGGTAAAAATACTTCAAGAGTCCATTTCTATTTGAAATCCTAGGTTTTGTGTTGGAAAATGCAATAAAATTGTCAATTTAGTTGGTTATAATACTTATTAGATGCCTTAAAATAGTATGAATACGCAACCAAGTGTACATATAAGAATATAGAAATAATAATAACACAGAACTGTGATAATATATATTCGTTATCAATGATTAAAATTATGAAAACACGATTGTTTTAAACTTTCACAGATTAATTTCAGTTAATTATTAAGAAATATTTATTATAATGGTATTTTTCTGTAATAGTCTACATATTATATTCGTTGTACAATAATTACATTTACAATACAATACTTCGCTGTTCACTACCTAAAGCAGTTGCATAATTTTCAATATATTCAAGACTATTTAAGGGTAGATACCTAATTTCTATTTGAAGATACAAACTGCTACTGGAGATATACAAAATGCTCTAAATAATGCACTTAAACAGAAAGTAATGGCTTATCACAAAAGTTTGCAGAAAGATATACGTTTTAAAGCAGTTTGTAACATATTTTGAAAGAAATGTATACCAGATTACCTAAATTTCAAGTAGATAGGTATGGGTTTTTTTATTTGATGATATTTGAATAACAAACTAAAAGGACCTACTTCCTTCTATAGATGTATGTTAATCGCTGCTTCCATTGAGTGTGCAGATAATGAAAAAAACCATTGTGGCACATTCAGTAAGTTTATCATCCATACAACTATATATAACATTATATATTCTATTTGTAATACAAACATTTTCTTTTATTACAGTACCCTGGATACATTAAGTAGGTATTCTTTTAGAAATGAGAATTGTACTTGGAGAATTAATACTTGAATCTTGGTTTCAAATTATGGAAGGTGAAACTTACTAGTTATTAACGGAGAAATCTTTAAAAGGTAAATAGACAAATTAAAATGCAACATTAAGTGTACACATTCTTCAATACTTATATAAATATTGTATTTGTTTTAGCAACAAATTAATTCAAAGTATATTATAACTTGAGGCAAATTACAAGATCAAATCAAAAGCTTAAATTGATTAAAAGGAACATGACGTATCTATGATTAAATAAATTACGTAAGGCACTACATAATTTTGTCATTTAGCATTTGTTTTTTATTACACATTTTTATGTTAATTTGAAATTCTAATATTAGTATTTTTATGAAATGTACCTATTGTGTGTATTGAGTGTGTAGTGATAAATACATTTATTATAATAAATTACCAAACATTTTACACGTACCCAGTAGTATATTTACGGAGGGGTCAGATATCCCCTTGAGCTTATTTTTTTTAGCTTATTATATTATTTCTCATTACCTATACTTGTATTTTTTATTATAATATAATGTGGGACCATTTTCTCTATATAAGTACACCGTACATCATAATAATATAATGTAATAGCATATAATATAGATATTTTGGAGGAAAATGGCGGGAAGATGGGTCATGCTTATTGTGACAGACTCCATTCTCAAATTAAATCGAAAATAACCCCCGATTTGTTGTGAAATACCACGTTGTCTAGGTAACAAATTAAGAGGACTCTACATACCTACTTTTAAATGGGTTTTCTATAGGATATTTTTTATTAAATTTCGAAAGAAATTAAAATCCAACAATTGGAAAATATTGAAATATATTTTGAAATATCATAAAAATAAATAACAAATGATAGCTAACAACATTATCTAGGCCATCCGACTACATTTTGATATATGCATTTTTACACGTGTATTAGTTCTTAAAAAAAGCTATAAATATATAACTATATATTACACCAATAAACCAGGACGGGTCCTTTGCTCGATTTACTTACTCGGACAGTTTAAATCAAAATTATCCACTTATTTGCTTTTAAACACCACATCAAGTACCTCAATAACAGGACAATGTAAATGTGTTTTGTGTGTAATTATTGCATTATTGTAATGTATTTTTTATATTAATTGTATTACGTTAAAAAACGACATAGATATTAAAAATGAAAACGTAGCATAAAATATATATAAATTAGATAGATAAAACTTCAAATCTCTATAATTCTAATAATATAATAATATTATAGCAAATAATTAAAATAAATTATATTAATGAATTCAATAAAATTTGTGATATAGAAATTAGAAATAATTTTGATATAAATACTATAAAAAAAATTCACAAAAAAATTAAAATAAAACTATGTAAGCAAATTAATATTATACCTAGTAATGCAATTAATTATTGTCCCATGAAATATCATAACTTCTTGTCAGGTAAATTTACTAATATTTTAAATAAAAATAATATTAATGAAAAAATAGCTTTTAAAAACATAATTCGATTCAAACCATTAATAATAAAATCGGAACATTTATAAATAAAAATTCTATCAATTAAGATAATTATGGCGTTTATAAACTTATTTGTAATTATAATAACTTTTATATTGGAAAAACTAGTAGAAATTTAAAAATTCAATACAAAGAACATATTTCAAAGATAAAATTAAAAAAAATTTTGTCCCAAATCTAATTTTGCTAAACATGTCTTAGAATGTAATCATAGTATACATTTAGATATAGGAAAATATTTCAATATATAACATGATCAAAAAAATAAATATATAAATTCAGTATTAGAATTAGAATTACTTATTTATAATGAAGTTAAACATAATGGTTTTAATAATATTTTAAATAAACAAACTGATTTTAAGAATAATGATATATATCAACACATATTAGACAACGATACATAATTTTCTACCAGATGTTTTAAGATAATCTGTTACTATGGTCATCGATTTATGATTGTTTCTTATTATTAATAATATATTTTATGTATTTTGTTTATTAATTTCATATTTATTTTGTATTCCTATTTTAGTTTTTTTTATTATTCATTGTAACCTGATGATGACTTACAGTTGAAACTAGTTGTTACTTTTATAAAAATTTATCAAATACTCTAGGCATATTTATTTTATATATATATATATATATATACATTTTTATAATATATACTTAATTTGTTATATATATTGTTATTTTTATAATATATATTATTTTAATATTATACCCATGGATGATTTAGTTACAGACTTTTATTGCCAGGTATAATTTATTAATTGCTATTATTTTTTTTGAAAAATGGATTTCATCAATTTATGTATGTATAATTGTTTAAATAATTGTATGTACCTATTATACAATTTTATTATATAATTATTATTTTTAAAAACATACCATACCCATTTTGTACTAATATATTCTTTCATGATGGTTTTTGTATTTCATTTTACAAAAATATATTAAAATGTTCTCAAATTATACAATTGGTATTTACATTAATTCAGTTACCAAATATTCAATTTCATATTATGATTAAATATATTAATGTACTTCAATGTATCTTATTGTAAAAATAATGTATGCAATTTGAAATTGTTTCTAAAATAGTGCCTGCATATAGGTATTGAACATAAGCATTGCTTTATTATTTTAATACATTTTGTTCAAAAAATAAATATAATATTGTAGAATTGAAAAATAAACAATTATTAATAAAGAAAATATTTAAGTGTAAATAAATCATATAATCTACAATATAAAAGTTCTATAATTAATAAATTAAATAATAAATAAATTAATAAACTTCTATAAAAATTGCATTATATATTTAAAAATTAAACATATCTTATTATTAAACTATCAGCATTTTTTCATTTTTCTTCTATCATCTAGACTGTTTATATTTAATCTGTATAATAAAGGTTTATATTGTGAATGAGTTTGACGAAGAATACCACATTTTAACGAAATAAATCGAACGAATCTATTTTGAACAATTTCAATGCTTTGAATATGAGTAATAGTAGTGGGTGACCAAACAATAGAGTTGTATTCTAGAGTAGAACGCACTAGTAAAAATATAAAATTTTCAAGGCATCAGAGTTAGTAAAATCTTTGCATGTTCTATTAATGAATCCCAAAGTAGATGATGATTTTCTCATTATATTTAAATAATACTTATTGAAAGAGAAAGTCGAATCGAAGGTAACGCCTAAATCACAAATTTCAAACATGCGCTGAAGCATGATAGAATTTATGATATAATCATTTAAAATTTGTCAACGAGATCTAGTAAACATTATTACTCTAAACTTAGCAATATTTAATTACGCCAGACTGATAGAAAATTTAAATCATTTTGAAAGAGAATTGAATTGGAAAAGTTTTTAATTAAACGAAATATTTTCATATCATCAGCAAAAAGTAATTTTTTAGAGTATAAAAATGTAAACCGTTTAGGATAAATAATAATGGGGCTAAATGAGAGCTTTGTGGTACCCCTGACAGAATATTAAAAAAATCAGTTATAATATAATATTTAATCATTATTTTATATTATATTGGTTTGATAATTTATAGTCTAAATGTTGTACGATTTTACATAATATAAATATGTAAGCTAAGTCGTTATTGGAGTGTAAATTAGAGAAGGTGAAGAGAAAAGTTCAGTAGTTACACAAACTTTAAAGACGTTATGTTTTTACATAAAACATAATGCATGTGTTGTATATTTATATTTTATAGGATAGATAATGCAAATAGAATGAATTAAGATACATTTTATTTTTTATGTTTTCAAATAAATGTATTACCTACCTATATTGCTTTAATTCAAAAACCAGCAGATAATAATTATTTAGTAAATTAAACAGAATAATATATATATATATATATTATTATCATTATTATTTTATTACATTGATATGAGTTAGTATTGATAGACAATAGTTAAGTTTTTAGTTATAAATACATAAATAAATAGATTATTTAATTTTATACTGTTACAACTTTTATTTTTCAAAGTTGGTATGTGTCATTTTTATTATCATTTTTCTTATCAATCAGCATGATCTCATGGAACGCATTATATCCTCAATGTCGTGGTACCTAGACACAGCGTTTATTCATATGCTATAACAACTATTCTTTTTTTTTTTTTGTTTTAAATGTTGTGCCATATTACGAGGATCGACTATTTTATTACATTTCAATAAATAGTATGTATTAAATATTAATCATGAGTTATTTTAAAAATAACAGTAGTGAGACTGAAAATTCATTATGTGATGACAAAATCAATGTGTCACCCTGTCAAGACATTTTAAGATCAAAATATGTTTTTAAGAATAACGTTAACAAAGGCACTAGTAGTTTACCTTTCAAAAAAAATGTTGTAAGTATTTATCTATTTGTAATATAGTGTAACAATATTATAGAGTATATGAATGTGAATCATATAAAATTTAATATTTACGAATTTAAACCATTAAAATATTACCTAATGAGTTAAATCGATAATAATTATTGAACAAATTGTATAGAATCACCCTTGGCATGAACGAATAAGAATAGGTACATACCAAATTATTTTTTTTTATCTTCAGAAAAACAATACCTAAATATATAATGATATATAATTGAGTATTAGATATGTGTGTCATAATTTATTATAAGTTTAGTAAATTTGAGTTGGTATCGTTCTAATTATTATTCAACTATTTTGTACAAATTTTGTACCAAGTACCTACTTATAAAAATACTAATTTAATACAAATTAAATTTGTCCATCACCATAATATAATATAAATTAAGTTTTATTTAAGTGAATATCTAGGTTTATTGAACTAACAAAATGTATGATATCAGTAGATAATGGTAATCGGGAAAAAAGTACAATTTAAAAACAGTCGGACAAAACGTATGTAATACAATTTTTTTATTATACTGTATTTAGGTATAAATTAAATTATGCCAGATACCTGTATAATCTATACTAGTTGTACACAATTTTTTTCAAATTCCTGGCTATATTCTATATTTGTATACATACTGCATGCCGTATATCCACTGCAGACCCTTTTTCATTATTTTTCACAGTATTATTGTAAAAACTATTTTTGAACTCTTAAATTATGTTTAATCTTCTTTTTTTATGGCATTTTACAACGTCTTGAGAAGTTGAAAAATGTTTTTGTTAATAATCCAGTTAAGTACTTATATAGTATACTTATGTATAAGTAAATATGTTGGAACATTCATAAGTGGAATTTTAAAATCTTTTTCAAGAATTTAAATCTCATTTGGTATCTTTTTAAATAATTGAAATTCTATTTCAGTCCAATGACAATTTGATATAAGATATTGTTCAATCTGAACTTATTAATTTAAAAACAATTACTTATTTGTAAGATTTCTATAAATATATCACACAAGGTTTATTTATTTATTTATGTAGTTCATACGGACACAAAGTTAAATTAGTATACATTATATTTCAAGACAAAGCTAAATTCACATCTCTTTTGAATTCATAAAAACTATTAACAAAAGGATCAATATTATACACATTTGTTGAAATTATTATATAGTCAATTGTTGAATTTGATATTAATTGAGCAATTGATAAAGACGAGTAATTCACAATTTTTAAATGGCTTATAGGTATATTAAAATTAATCAAAGACAATAATTTTAGAAAATCAATTGTTAGTAAGTTATACTAAAAAAATAAATCTAATTGTTTCTTCTTATTTCTTAACTATTTAAATTTTGAACATTAAGTAATGGCTCAATGGCTCATAGAATGAGTGTGATTCTCTATATTTCTTACAATTTCCAGAAACAAATCTTAAAAATCGATGTTGGATGTTCGATGTTTTATCTTCGATAAAACCTAACTGATATGGTGACCATAGAGAGTAATTGTATTCAAATTTCAAGACATGATCGGACTAATGTGCAGTATAATGATGTTAAAACGGCAATATTAATAATATTATTAAAATGGCTTCTTATAAACCCCAGTTGTTTAGATGCTTTATTAGTTATTTTAAAAATGTGTTTATTAAAAATTAAGTTTTTAAGAGACTAGATGTAATATTAATAGAAAAAGAAAATTAATTTTTATATTTTACAATTTGAGTTCTATTAGTAATAAATTATATGAAGTAGGATAATAATGGATTGACTACCTATACCAATAGAATTTTGCTTCTGTGATAGAAGAAAGTGGTTAACCCTGTAATGCTTTTACAAAATCTGTGTAAATCACATCTGCTTGATAACCATCACTCATGCATTTTAGAATATTTTAATAGAAAGTTATCAAGTTGGTATTGGTAGAGTGATTTGTACGGAAACCATTTTGGTTGTTTCAAAGAATATTCTTAAATAGAGGACTAATTTCTTTAGATATTAAATCTTCCAGAGTTTTTGTCAGAATTGATATAATAGAAATAAGATGATAATTTTTACACAATAAATATCCTTTATTGGAATAGGCATAATATATGAAGTCTTCTAGTACTCTGGGTAAAACCGAGTTCTAATGTATAATACAGTATATACTCTGTTCGCGGAGCGAATAGGAGTGTTTCCTGCACCCGACTGACAAAAATTTGGATAGCTCCGTTATCTTTGGGGGGCTATCCCCTTTCCGCGACATAATTACATACTATAACTTACTGATCAGTGCAGCCAGCACGTGAGATTTTGGGTGGTGAATATCCGATAGATGATGTTGCGGTGAGGTAAAACGGAAATTGGTTTCTGCGCACTCTTTAACTCTCCGAAAATTTAGTATAGTATAAAATATGTATTATATACCTAACCCATAATTGGATACACTTTATACATTTTTTATGTATAACACTATTTTTATATAAAATTAATGTTATACGTTTTTATTTTGTATGTTATGTGATATCTAATAATATTTAATATTAAAATTTTTAAGAAATTAAAAAAAAAATTGATATTTAAAAGCTGTGGGTTGCATGCCTGGTCTATACTATAGAAATTACCTATTGAACTATATGTTCTATGCTGTAAAATCAATGGCAGCTCCAGGGGCATAGGGTCCTAGTTTCCTCTCCAATTTTTTTTCCAACCAGTTGTATTGAACAACCTGGTGTTGAATGTATATTAAAAGAAAAATAAATCAAATAAAATTTCTTACTCCAAATTGGATGTTATTTAATTTTTTTTATTTTTGTATCTAGGTATTTAATATAATTTTACTTATATTATTTTATTTTATTTTATTTCATCCTATATTATGAGTACTACAAAGTTTATTGTACCAACTTAATTATATTTTTTAAATTAAAATGTTTTTTTTTTTTGATATTGTATTAGGAAATTTAAGGTATTGATGATAATAATAGTAATTAATTAAATCTTAATTTAATATGATAATTGGGATTGGGCAAGATACTATTAAAAGAGTATCTTAATACATGATACATTTCGTTTATATAAAAGATACAAGATATCTCAAAAATACAATTATTATTTTATAGTAAAAACTGCTGTTATCTGCTTATTACATTTTTATAAAAAAAATTTGTATGTTATATTAAATATTTCTCAAAATTATTATTAATAACAATATAAAAATAAAAAATATTATATTATAAAATCATATAAATAATAATATACATATTATATATGTCTATAGCTACATAGGTATCAAAATATTTCATAGGAGAGTGAAATAAATATTATCTGATTATAATTTTATTTAAAACATCACTTATAGGTATTACATAAAAAATAAATTATACTTGAAATATTATAAAATAATAATAATAGGTAATATTTTTAATTATAATATTTTATAGTATTTCAGTCACAATTGCTCAAGTTTATTTCATATTTGATTATAAAATATATTGTATACTTTTCATAATTTTATAACGTAAAGGTATAATGAAATTCAAACCTGAAAATCTAGAACTATTCACAACAAATATCAAAGTAATTATTTTATTTTAATAATAAGAGATAGAAAAAAATTTTTTAAATATGTCATAATTACATAATTTTGATCATTTAATGTATATTTTATTTAAATTAATGTATGGATCTTTACGTATAAACTGCCCAAACCTAACAATAATTATAAATTAATTATTTCATACTCTATATCTAACAATCAAAAATTGAGTCCAGATATTTTGTCCAACTACCTATTATTAAATTAAACTTACTGTCTGGGATTCATAGATAATATGTTGAAATAATGGAACCTACTAAATAATGAAATTTACCATAATTTTAAACTTGGTTTTTATTTATACCAACATTTTATCTTTTTCAGGGAACCAATATGTGGATACAAATGAAAACATTTTTTTTTAGATGTAATGAAAATATATGTGAAATATTAGAGAATAATAATATAAGACATTTAAATAACTCATTTGAAATAACTTTTAAAGATGTCAAACACTATTCAAAGCAACAAAATAAAATTGGTATGGATTTAATCGTGTTTGATACACATTTGGTTCCATTAATAAAACGAGAAAGTAACTCTTTAATTTCTCTGTTTCGAGGACACAGTAAAAACTATATTGTAAATTTTGTGAACATCAAAAATGATAAAGAAGAATATTTTAGTTCTTTGGTAGATAATTTATCTGAAAACGATAGGATTTTAATAAATAATGGAGTTGTGTTAAGAAATGCTTTAACTTTTAATGATAACAGATTAACCATTGCAGTTCGACCAGAAAATCACTCTTCAGTTTTATTGTTTAAATACCAAAGTTCATCTATAGAAAACCCTAGTTTAATTCCAATAAAAAATCTTTCTAAAATCACTGGATCTGGTAAATATTCATTATTTGGTAAAATAACAAGAATTATAAAATACACTGATGTAGATTTGATGTTGCTAAGAATAAAATGTTTTGATAAATGTATTATTAAAATTCGTAAGTATCCTAAATTTGTTTATGAGTTCAAGAATATATCAAAACAAGAAACCATTTCTGGGATAAAATATGATTGTTCTTCAAATAATATTGATATTTTAGTTAAAAAACCCTGTCAAAGTTTTTTTACATTGATGCCTGATCAAAGAATATATTTTAACAATGTAAAAGTAAATTATTGTAATGATTTAGAATTATTTTTATTACATGTAAAGGGAAAGATAGAAAACTTTAAAACTAGTCCAATAGAAACAAATAGTGTAAATTCACTCAGACCTCCTACAAAATATTTCCCAATACCAAATGATTTAAAACCTGCAACTCATTTAAAAACAAAACAAATATCTTGTAATATTCAAACGGATTCCAATGACAAATTTCAGAAATTAAATAAATTTGAACATAAACTGTTATTAAAAAATGTACCTTCAAGTACTAAAAAATATAGAGATTGTCAGCTTATTGATTTATTATGCTCATCATCAGATAATAATGCCAATTTACCACCTAGTACAGACTTTTTATTATCAAAAGATATTTTTAATAAGGGTAATGATATTAACAAGAGTGATAGTGGTTCATTTTGTAAAAAAAATATTAAGAATTATAATGGTGATAATATTAATAATTGTTCACCAAGCGAAATACCAACCATCTCAAATTCTAGAGCTGATAAAGAAGTCCCAAAAAGGAATAATAGCTCTGCGATAAAAAGGAAAACTATTTTGCAAAAAGAAAATTCATCTGATTCTTCTACAGATGATTTATGTTCACCTCCATTCTTTAAAACTTCAGAGGTTCAACCAGAAATATACAACCAAAGGGCTCAGTTAAAAAAATTAGATTTAAGTATTGAAAAATCCACACAATGCATAGGTCCTTGTAGACTTATATACATTGAAAATGCTGACAACATTGTGTATGGAAATTGTACAATATGTTTTGCATTTTTCCAAAAACATTTATTAATCGAATCAAATATAAAAAAATATGAATGTCCTAAATGTTTCAATATTGTTAATTTAACATTCTTTTTTAAAATGATTTTTTTGTATGGAAAATACGAACGTCAAGCTATTGAAGTATGGTGTTATAATGATAATGCCAAACATGTAATTAAAAAGCTTTTGAAGAAAAATATCACAATTGAAGATTATTTATTTAATCATGATATAAGGAAATTATTTTTAAATACTACAAAATCATTTATACATGATAAAACCAAAGTAAATATAATTGTTAAACCAAAGGATAACACTTACTTACTTCTAGCAATAGATACTAAATATGTTGTGACTATCGCAATGGATTAACTAATAAATTTGATATTATATCAGTTATTTATTATAATTAGATGATAGTTATAATGAGTGGATAATTGTCATCTCTGTTTTATAATTTTCATATTTTTTTATATAAAAACTATTATGTTGATATTTTTGTGTAATTAAGATTTTGTATCAAGTGAATGTACTTGATTTTTTTAAAAATGTGTATATTAAATAATTGTTAGGTATACTTTTATATGTTTATTTCTAGTTATAAGAATTTTTAATCTTGTATGTATTTTGTCATATGCTATTTTTTTATTATTATTTATATTAAAAGATACTTAAACAATAACCATACTGGATATGTTATATTAATTTTGGTTTGTGAAATTTGAATTAATTTTTTCTTTAATATTTGTAATTAATAGTAATTAATAGTATATTCAGTTTATGTTAAAAGTAATAATAATTTTGTAATTTTTTACACCAAAAATTTTATCATAATTTATAATGCATGTTTGTCATTTGGCACTAATTTTTCATGCATAATTTAATAAATATTAGTATCCAGATTGAGATTAAAGGACAGAGGGGGCCACGGTCCTTGCTTCAACTTTTTAGGGGCCTCAAATTTTATAATATGTATGTATTATATTATATACTCTTATAATATATATATATATTTTTTTTTGTTTTACTGTAGTAGCTTAATACAATAAATGAATAATTTAAAAATTTTACTCATTTTAAATTTATTTACCTATATTTTAAAGTGAAACTAAAAAAGTAAAATTCTAGAAATGCTTATTGCATTTAATAAGGAATATGCTAATAAATTCAATATAAAAGTTATTGAACACATTTGTGGCAATTAGTCACCATATTCGGGGATGGCTGACAACCATTTTTGCATAAAAATTCAATACCCATATAGTTAATTCCTCAAAATATTATTTAAAGGTGCCAACTTATAATATTTATTATCATTTACTGTATAGCTGCATAGTGCAAAACACTACAAATTTCTTAAAATCTATCACAACGGCTGTTAAGATCCATTTTATTTTGCATACATGAAAAAGTATCTCAAAAAAACGACGGCCTGGTAACATATTATAACCAGATAAAATTAAAATACCAATAGAACATTTTATTTCGTCCATTGTTAAATTAGAATTTCGAAAACCTTTATAAAAGGTACATTTCGTTGATTCGTTAATAATTATATCATTGTCGAAAAAAATTTAAAAAGTTCAGTAGGTGATACGGCAAAAATAGCTGAATAATTAGGCTTTGGAAAATTCCAAATTTCCTTTTACTCATTTTTGTTGCTCAACAATGGAACATTTAAACTTATGATTTACCAAAGGAACATTAAGCATAATTTGATGACTCACTGAACTATCTTCAATTTGAATTCCATTTGTGAATTCAATTTCTGTGTGTGGTCGTAACTGTCTTCCACATAAATTATTTACAAGTCCATCATTATCATCACCAGAATCTTCGTTCGTTAATTCGTTTGGACCTGGTGTATGGTGTATCAATAAATATATTGGCAACATCTAAAACTACAATGTCTTCAAATAAGTGCAAAGCCTCTTCTGCCGTGAGATCATTACTAAAATAAGAAAATAAACATGAAATTGTTGTTATATACTAATTAGTTGTGAATGACAAGTGAGCTATTATGGTGACACACCATTAATATAAACATAATTTATGATAGAATAAACTTTTTTTTTTCTTAATGTTAACAGAAATATTCTTAACGATATACTAAATAATAATACATTATTAAAACAACAATAAAATATGTAAAGTTGTACTTACTCAAATAAAGTATTTGAAAAATCATAAAACCAGAATGAGAAATGTAATTAATGCATATTATATAAAAAAAAGGGGCACTTTGCTCGTCAAATGGAAGCACTTCGCTTATCGGATAGGATTTTCTTGGTGGATGTTTTGCATTTGAAAGCAATGATAAATCACTGCATTCAAACAAAACGATTCTGAGTACAGCTTTGGTGTACTATATATAACTGTTAATATTATTGATGTAATTCAGTAAGTTTAACATTATATCAAAAGAGCTTTCGTAGAAAAAATGCGATTTAATGTGACTTTATCTATATTATAAAACTTAATATTTATTTTAAATGGCTTGATTTAATATAATTATATAACTATTACTGTAAAATATACATTTAATAAATTTTATTTAGAGTTTAGTTCCTATTTTGGATTTTGAAAAATAACAAAATATTATAAGAACTTTTTGATTTAATTGTTGTAAATTAAAATACTCTAAACAATAGTAAAATAGTTAAACAATCACATGATTAATAGTTAAATATAATTAAAATAATATAAGTTATATTATATTAATATATATTTTATAGATTACATTATAAATTCATATTTTGAAGAAACGTTTTGTGTTGTATAGAATTTCCTTGTTTAAAGATAAAACCATTCCTTTAATTTATTCAACACAAGTGTAAAAATAAAAATATATATTAGGATATTAGGTTAAAAATATAACGTTTTATCGTTTGTCTTCGTCGATTGTCGTATTACAATTAACATGAATATCTATAGTCTGCAGTGTTTGCACTCAACACATATTTATTTATTTGTTTCATTGAAGACGTCTGGCGTTAACGTACCTATGTACTTTAAAGTTTAATGTTATTAACAAATATAAAATAGTTATAGGTACTAAATGTCTAAATTATCTATGTATATAAATATAAATGCTGCTTTCTTGTCCCGAATACAAATCTACCCTGTTTGAGATATCGAAATCAATTTTACACCGACATTCTTTTATCTCCCAAATGTGTAATAGACAATAGGTGTATGAAAAAAATAATTTTAATGCCATTGGAAATATTATGGTTCAATTTACCATAGTCCTATATATGCCTATACGGTTAGAATTACGATGTAGGTAATGAATATGGTTGTTTGATTATAGGTACTTGATTTTATCATATATATAGTTAAATTTATTAAATATACCTATGTATATTTTATAATTGCATTAAGTATTAACTGTTTCAAAACAAACATATTTTTTTTTTTTGATTAGGCATTACTAAAAATTTTATTATTTCTTCAACTATGAACTATATTATATTAAATTATAAAATCAAGAGAAATATTAAATGTCAATTTGAATTTTGAAATTAATTGTTTGTATATTTGATTTAATTTAACGAGTAATGTGTTTTCATTACAGTGGCGTATTTACGAGATGAGAGGGGGTACAGGGGATAGATTTTCCCCTCAAAAAATTCTAAATATATCATTGCTTTATTAGGTAGGTACCTATAATAAACCATGTAAAATTAACTTTATTTTATATTATTTATTTAAGTAAAAATGATTAATAGCAATAATTCTTCTTTTTAAATATTATTGGGATTATCTCAAAATGGCTAAATGTAGGTAGATACCAAATAAATTTAAATATATAGAAAAATGAACTATAAAATAAATTAGAGGAGTTGAATGGTTAATAATACTCCGATTATTCGGTTTATCCGAATAAAATAGATACCTATACTTATACTTATGACTAACTACCTAATTATATATTAAAAGCTCCTGACTTTATTTTCGAATTGTAATTTATACTTATACTGTTTACAACATCACAAGATTTAATTTTGATTTAATTTATCTGAAATTGTTTATATATCTCGCATAAGGCCCGGTAAAATATTTCGTGCTCCCGGCCCCGCAAATGCTCGCGCCGACGGTACAACATTATAATAAAGAATGCTTAGTTATTTGTTTAATGACTGAACACATTTGTTATATTTAAAATATTTATTAAATGTATCATTATGAGTGGAATTTCAATAATACTTGAACTATTAAATTTTTTTTATTTATACATTCAAATAAAATTATGCTTTATATCTGTAAATTAAATGTGAAAATAATATATTTTCATCATTGTATTCTTCATGCGGTTCAAATATCGCCATCAAACTTTTGATACCTAACTAATGATGTTCAGATATTATTCCCCTCTCTCATTTGGCTGTAGGCATCTACATTAATATTAATACGCTTTCGACCACACTCAATCAATCATCAATCATCGAACACCGACACTGGTATTGATGTGATTATATTGAAAGTATATTTGTGTATCCAGTTTTGGCCCGAGAACTATTTTTGAAGAATTTTAACGGCATATGTTTATTGTGAGTAGGTATTAAAAAATAGCTAGGTATATGTGTGCTTGAATATTATAAATATATTCGATATAGATATTATATTTGTACAGTTTTCGTATTCCAAAGTTAATCTTTTGGACAAGATATCGTATTATTATAACTTATCCGTAACAATTACATGTTTATAAAATTATAGACAGGTAAATACTAGTTATTTTATAACAGATTTAGCCAGGTGATAATAGTAATTACAAATTAATTGTACTAAAAGTATAAAACGGGGTATTTCCGGACAGTTTCAATCGCATACCACGACGGATGTTTGGATATGACGTCCCTCTAATAATCACACAGTACGAAACACTAAAATAGTAAAATTGTCAGATTACGATAATTATTTGTAACTTAAAAACAGTCGGTCATTTTACCGATTGCGTTTAAATTCCAATTTCAGTTGTTCTTTTAAGTGTCTGAATAATTACTTTATTTATTTTTATTTTTGAAGTTATTTATTTGGCATTTTTTAAAGTTCAATTGATAATCGAGTCCATTATGAGTACTGCGTGTTCATTTGCGACGATTGCGCAAACATGTACGTACCTGAGCTACAGTTCTTATCCATCAAACATAATATCATAAAACAGCAAACACAATAATATTATTTATTATACATTTTATAAAATTATAACAGTTATAATTTTTTTTGAATGCCAATAGGTACTAATATTAAATTTTATGAATACGTATTTGTCGTAACTCAAAAAGAGAGTTTTTATGAATAAAATATAAAATGGTGGGTTAAGTAAGTAATAGGATATAGGTATAAAGTTGTATACCTACCTGGGTAGGTATATGAAAAGTAATCGATGCGTTATATAGGAATATAACTGTTGAATTAAATTTTTTAAATGGGTATTCGATTGTACGGTATTATTAAGTTAACCTCGTATCTCTTAATGAATTACGACCT
>JAIPRL010002397.1:0-60829 GCA_025469235.1 Pemphigus obesinymphae | reverse complement strand
TATGTATACGATTTGCAAAAGTAATTATTTTAATGAGGTGTTGTACTCAATAAAAGTTAAACTTACAAGGTGTCACCCTCAATCGGAGTTTTAAACTTAAGATTTCTCACTCAAAAGGTGTTGAACTTACAAATAGTCTCATATAAAAGGATTTGCACCCGACAGGTGTTGCACTTAAGCTAGTATTATATATTTTTATAAAACCAAATAATACCTATTATATTATACGATTTATTACGCCGCCCGCGAGACAGTGACCGTCCATGCCACAGCGTATATTGATACATATTGATACGTATATTGACGTGTCGACCGCGGCCGTAAGTCAAAACTTAGTTTCCCTATTCCAAAAATACAACTTACTGATAGGTTTTAGAGTAAAAAGCTAACATATTAATTTTATAGGACAACATTTTCTAGGGCCATATATGACTTGATTTTCGATATTTTTTACACAAACCTAAATATTTCGTTCAAAAGTTATTCGTTTTTTTTTTTTTACTTTTTTGGGTTAATTAATGATCTCTCATTATTAAAAATATCAAAAATCAAATCCTAAATTTCCCTAGAAAAACTTGTCCTCTAACTAAGCCTCTAAGTCCCAGGCTTTTGCGTTGCCATTTTTTGTTGATGTTTAGTAAGACGTATAACGTATTGTTATTACCTATATAAATTTAAAGTTCTCATATTTTTTTTTTTATATTTGAAAAGTGATTTGAAAATAATAGGTACTCATTCATAGCCTCATTGGATTCACATTGCACATATACAATTTTAGGAAAATTATACTTGTTCAAAAATAGAACACTACCATGTCTAGTATTATCGACTATCGTTGGTATTTATTATTATCTATTCAGTCTTTTTTCATTCAAGTTTATACGTTCTATAAGTTAACATGTGATTTACGACCAGATTCATATTTTGAATTTTCTGCTGTCAACAAATTTGTTACTGATCCTCAATTTATTAAACGGCTATTACAAAGTGATATAATTGAACTTGAACTACCACACATAACACAAAATATTTAAACTAAAAAATAAAAAATAAAAATAAATAATAATTTAACTATATATACCTATCATTTTTTTGTTTTAACTTGAATATAAATACCATATACCATTTTATATCTTCTATTTTATTACTTCGAATATTACTATTATTATTAGAAAACGTAAGTATTTTACTATGTAATATGGACCTTATAGGTACTCGTATATTATTTATTTCCTCCGAATTTCGTATATAACTCGTATAAAAATTAAAAGTATAACCAAAATTATACATATTTTAGTATTCCAATAATTATTCACCAATACATAATGCTACAGATATGCAATTTTTATTTATTTATATATTTATTATTTTATAATTAATATTTATTTATTAAATATGACAAAATATATTATGTAGGTATGTGTACAACAATTTTTAAAATACTATATTATTATTATATATTATAGTAGGTAATATAATATTAATATTTAAAATTATGTACCTAATTATTATACAACATTCAATTTAATTGTGAAGTGTAACCAATTAAAATTTAAAATGATTTGAATATTTTAATTTTAGTATATTTACCTATATACAGGTACCTAGTATTAAATTAATAGGTATTCATTTTAATAATTATGATTGACAAGTAATTTAATTCCATAAGTTGAAGAATAATATTAAATAAACAGTCGCCTATAATTTATAGGTAAAAATTAGACCGTGCAAAAATTACGTAGGTGATAACAGCATAATTTGGTTCTATAGCAACCTATAGTACCTATTCTATAGTATTCATAGTATTTATATAGTACCTAACCTATTCTACGTGTTCATAATGACATGAACAAAACAATAGTCGATGTAATAATAATGTGTCTCTTCGGTAGGAAAATAATACAGTCCGTACACTGCGCGGTCGGTGAGCATGAGGAAGTCATCATTTTTGAATTATATGTGATAAAAATATTTTAAAGAATACATAACTTATGCATAATAGTAAAATGTATACTCTGTGACCATTTATAATTTCTAGACACATTTCATTGGAATGACAAGGAAATAAATCATTTATGGATAGTTTTTCCTTAGACATTTATTTCAAAAATTTTAAAATAAGATTTTATACGTCTTTAATTAAAATTGTAATTTGTTTAAACATTTAGTTAATATGTTATTTTTAGATCCCGAACATACACGAATTACGTTTAATATGAATATGTTTACTGGGGAGGGAGGGTGAAGCACACGCACCTTCTATATTTTTTAAGATTTCCGCATATTCATTAATTATTTTAGGACTACAACACTCACTTCTTTAATAATATATTTTTTTAGTTATAAAATGCTGTCCGAGAGTTTTTGACTCGATGCGTAATCCATTCTGAACATACAACATTTAAACATTTTTATTCGAAAGTTCCACAACTACACGTATTATAAAATTTCCTTTTAATTTCCTCCTCATATGAATGTGTTTAAGAATATCATATTTTATGATTTTATTATATAGACATATCTCAATTGTTTTCACTAATATTTAAGAAGTAATTGTTCAATTTTAAATAACGTGATAATGGTCTTTAGACGTTATACATAATATCCATACGCAATGTACATACCATTAAACTACACCTGTGAACCATTTCAATTTACAGTAAAAGCATAGAGCCCTAACAGGAATATTATGCAAATGTCATTTACCTAAAAACCGTATATAATTTGGAGATCGTTAAAACGAGCAACTATGATTGCTGCATATGCATAATTTAATTTTAAATGTTATACTGCTAACCATAATTAAAATGCATACAAAGGAAACGTAAGTACAGGAAAAATTGCATTATAAACACTAATCAAAAGTTATTTACAAACATTATATATATAAAAAAATAATGAATATTCACGTTTATACCTTATATTATTGCAAACGTGTACATTATTATTATATTATGAAACGTGATCGACTTTGCAATATAAATAGATTGCGTGTATTAATAACTTCAAATGTGTAATATTTAGAATTAAAATGCTCATTTTGTAGTTCAATAGACCTAATAATTTCTTATATATTATTTTCTAGGACAAGTGGCATATAAATACTATATTGAGGCACAATATACATTTAACCTAAATGAATATTGTAGGTAAATAATTTAGGATCTTGATCCATTTCAGAAAACTAATACAATAGACATACAGAATGTTCAAAAAGTATGAGACGTTGCATTTTTCTCGGCTCCTAATAATTATTCTTGAATTATGATTTTTCTATATTGTTAGACGTTGTTAAACTCATATTTGAATATACACTATAAAAATGTCAACTTTCGGTTTTCAAATGGCAACCACTAATTATTTTTTAATATTATTATAGCAATATAAACAATAATAACAATGACGTTTAAAATTGTATTTTATATCAAATACTTTTCAATATATCCCTATTTTATGAATAGAAAAAGGTTTAATACAAATCAAAAATGAAATATTTTAAACCTAATTGATCAACATAAAAGTGTACCTATATTTTTATTTTCTAAAACAAAAAAAAATTACAAAATAAATTTATTATGTCCTATATTATTAATGTTTAAAATATCTTTTCGCTTTTGGCACAAGATATAATCACTCAATGGATAATAACGCTATCAATATCATTATAATATCAATATTTGCAGTTCTGAGAAAATTAATCATTTTTTTAAACTCAGTTAAGTTAAGTTAAAAAAATAGTAAAACATTCAAGTTAAGAGTTTTTTTTTTTTTTCTCAACAATTGACTAAGTTAAATTAAAAGTAAAGTAGAGTTATTATTATTATTTTTTTTTTTTTTTTTTGTACGAATTAATATAACATTGAGATATACAGGTATAATTAAGTGTTTATTAGTTTTTTGTAAATACTGTTATTTTTAGCTTTAAGCATTTTTAAAAATTATTAGGGTAATATTATTGAAAATATTACAATATATTTATAATAATTATTATTAAAATTAAAACAAATAGATTTATAAAAATGTTTGATTAGTAGGTACCTACCTAATTTTTTCTTCAAAATTCTAACAAATGGAAATTGCTCATTGCAAATTAATACTTACATAAATATTGTTTATTGGTGGGAAATTATTTTATTTTATTTTGACAATAAACATAATATAAAATCAAAATGTATCAATTATTTTAAAATGAACTTAACTCAGTTTTAATTAAAAGTACCTCGGTATTTAAAAGTTAATATATCCAAAATTATATTAAGTTAACAATAGTAAAATATAAAAAGTTAAGTTAAAAGTTAAAATTAACTTAACTAATAACTTATTACCTCGTTAATGCCCAGCATTGAATTTATAATACCTATTGCAATGATACATATCTGTCACTATTAGTAGACTCACTAATAGTAATTGGCATGGTAATAAATAACGATGGCCATCAAAAACATACATACTACTACATAGTATCACAGAAACCAATCAGCAGTTATCCTTATCAATTTAAACTTTGGCAAAATATTGAAAATTCTTTGAATTACAGCAAATTTTTCATGAATACATTTTAGCTTTACAAATTCCATAAGATATACGGAAAATTGTGTGTGAAATCCATATTAATTAAATTTATCCTGAATACACATATTATATTAAGATTTGAAAGTGTATTATGTTCAGAAGTACTGATTAACATTTAAGAATTTAATAGTTCTTCAGATAGCATATTTTGGAGTGCATTATAAAATGATTTTTAGTATATAATAAATTAATTTGTAGTTGTATATGTTGTTAATGTTAGGGTTATTTATATTTAAACGTATAATATAGGTGCCATGTATTCGTATACAGAATTAATTGTTTATAAAAAAAAAATAAAAGATTAATTTCGTAATATTCAGAAATCGAAAAAAACATAATTAAATTATTTTTATTATAAATGTATTATTAAAAATTTGAATATGTTGATAACAATTACGTAGGTATACCAAAATTGCTGATTAAAATGGCACATTAAACGCCGCACTACAGATTTACCTGTTATTCTTATCATCATCGTGGATGAAATTTTATCTGTTCGACAATATATACAGTAGATGCAATCGGTCGAATTATTAATGACTAATACTTATACAAATGTAATAATGCAACAAAATGCGACACCTAAATACATTTTTTCGATTTCAAATAGGTTTGTAAAAAAATGATATGTTCAAAAATAAAATTTTAAACGTTATAATTTTTTTTTTTAATCTTTATATGAATATCAAAACAAAAAAAATGTAGTTCCCATTTAAAAAAAAAGTTGATAACTATAATTCTTAAAGAAGGGAAAATTTTTTGAAAAGTACCTTTAAGTATGCGTATTATAATCTACATAAATATACAAAAATCAGAATTCTAAAATGTTTAACAGAAAGGGAGAAAACTGTAATGTCTCATACTTTTTAAACCCTCTGTATATTTCATAAAAAAATCCGATTAACAATACACAATTTGAGTAAATATAGATTACACTTATAATATTATACGTTAATATTATGACAAAAATTGTGTAACATTAATCTTTATAAAAAAAAATATTTTAATATATATAAATATACTTTATTATACTATTATTATATATTATTAATATAATAAAACCAACAAAAATGCTTTAAAATAACCTGAGTTAGACAAATAATGTTAAACAATGTATTTTTAATGACGAAGATGAACAATCAACTAGATATAAAGTTATAAAATAATCAATTATATATGCATTTCAGTACCTAACTATATTGATTTTTTAACATAATTTTATAAAATAGTCTCTAAAGGTAGTTAAGTTATGCACTAATTAATTTTTGTTCATTCAGAGTTGAGTTGAAAATTTTTGTCTACGATAAAAGCTTGATAACAAAGGAACATATTTGTTTCTAAAATTTTAAATTATAAAACAGAAAATACAGTGTAAAAAATTATAAGTTATTAAATTATTTTGTCAACAATTAACCTGCATTTAGCTATTGTAAATAACATAATTAATTGGTTATAATGCAGAACATCAATCATATACAGATAAAAAAACTTCTTCATTTTATAGTTAAGTTAATATAAAAAAATGATTAACGTTTAACTTTAAGTACTAAATTAAGTCATTATTAACCAAATTTTAAGCTTTTAACTTCTTAAACAAATATTATAATTAACATAACTTTAATAACTATATAGTGTTTTAATATTTAAATATATATAATATATATAACTTATATGCTGCTATTATATATGCTTATATATATATATATATATATATATATATAACTTTGCTCATCCTTGATTTACAATGTATGTTAAATCAATTTAAATAATAGGAGAATACCTTTAATTCAAAAAAGTATAAAAAATTTTAAGAACTATGTAATTGTTTTGTTATAGTTAATTGTACTTTTGGCTACGCAAAACATATCAATTCAATATAGAAAATTAACTCTATAAATATGTTAAATTAATTTATTACTTCTAAAGTATAATCTAAGACATGTATAGCCCGCAGACGATAATTTTGGGGATATTTAATTTAAATTAAAATTAATAACTATTATGTATATGTAAGTGATGTTAGTTTAGGTACCTACTTACATACAGCAACAAGGTGTTTCGATAAATTGTTTATGCGAATATCTATATTTAATTTAATTTTTATTATATGTATAGGCCATAAGAGTGCGTAAGAATGAATTGCTGACAAATTTTAACTTCTGAAAAAACTACTCCAAACAGTATAATTAGAAATCTGAATGGTCATTTATTTACAAAAGAGTTGAGCCTACACACTTTAAACCGAAATATTTTTTATTGTACAGTGCATATGTTTTTGAAAAATTATTGTCTTACGATTTCTATTATACATCTCAGAAGAAATACTTATAGATATACCTAGTTCATAATTTATATTCAAGTATGTGCCTATATGGCTTATATCATGTGTGAAAGTGGATTTTAGATTCCTGAAATTTGTTTTTCTCATTCTCTTGTGTAAACTGGAGCAATTTGTATTCCTATTATTTTTATAGTTACCAAAAATATATCTTCATGCATACTCGTATATCCAAGACAGGTAGACATATAGACTAATAAGACGATTTTAAAATTGAATATAGATTGAATTTTCACACAATTGTGGTCGTTATATACAAGATATATAATATTATAATATAATCAATAGAATATTATCTGACGAACTAGTATATTATATATATATATAATATATATAGGTACGTCTACGAGTGATTAAAAAAGTTGCGTTCTTCGTTTAAACTCTCGTGTATTCGATATTAAAATTTTGTGAAACTTTAAAATACCAAGATAAACTTGAAAATAAGGGGAATTCGGTTTTAATTTCCGTTTTCTAGGAATGTGTATATCACTAATACCGGAAAATACAAAGTACACAATATAAATCTTATAATTTTAAGCTCGGAAATTTGAAAATCAACAAATTTCGAAAACTTGGTTATTAATAACGAGAAATGTTTTCTTTGCAGTAATTTATACTTGTGTTCAATATATTAGTTCAAAAGTAATCCAAAAAAAAAAAAAAAAAATACATGATGTAGAATGCGTGTTTTAAAATTACATGTATCTATCTATATAATAACTTTCTTATTAGTCACAAAATCTAATCAACATACCGAATCAATTAATCGTATGCATCGAAAACAATTAGAAACAATCTGATTATATAGAGACTTCAAATTTATTATTAAACGAAAAAGTAATTTTCTTCTTCATCATCTTCGCTATAGATCAACGTGTTAGATATTAGAAAATCGATGTTTCTAAAAGCAAAAAATGATAATAACACGTTTTGCATTGTCGCTCCTCATTAATAATATTTAATATTTAATTTATTTAGTATAAATAAGACGGTCAATAAGGGGTGGACGTATTTCGTTCGTTGGGTAAGATACTGGTGGTGAATATATTGTATATGAAAGCAATGATAAATAATTTATTTCGATAAAACGATTCTGAGCGAAGCTTCGGGGTACATAGCATGAGTACTCTTATAACGATAATATTATTTTAAGATGAAAGACCCTAAAATTGAAAATGTCTATGAATAGCCCAAAATTGAGAACAAATTAAAAAAAATTGTTTATGTTGATTTTGTACTTATATAAGTTTTTATGAAAGTTACAAGTATATAGACCAATTTTTTTCTGATATTTGAACACATATTATGCCAAATTAATATATGTTGTTCAACAATTTAAATAAGTATTTAAAAAAAAAATGCCTACAAATTTTTTTTTATATTTTTTAATATAGGTATATATACAAATATACACATATATATTATATATGTATAAATAGCTAGGTATATCTAGAATTACATAATTTTAACATGTTTACAATTTTCAATTCTTAAAACCTGAAATTAACTCTTTAATGACGAATAACTTCAATATTAAAAATTGCTATAAATAACCCTAAATCGGAAAACATTTTTAAAAAAATTTCGTTTATTTTATATTTAAATACGTTTTATGTAAAAATTTTAATAATTTATGACCATTATTTATGAAATTCCTACGAAAATCCATATTTTAACATAATGATACTTTTACGTTTTTTTTCAATTTTTTGGTTGTATTCTTAAGAGAATGCTATACACCCATTTTAGCTGTATTCAAATACGTTCAGGCAATAAAACTACATCTTCTTTCTTAGTAATTGCAGAGTCAAAATGTATACAAAACATGAAGGATGAGAATATTTACTATGCCGTAGCGTGGAGTTAAACATTTATTTTGGTTTTTTTTTTTTATTTTAAAATTTTACGATTTTCAATCACAGATTTTAAGCTTTCAAAAAATTATATTGAAAAACAACTTTATGCTACAGCATAGTAAATATTCTCATCTTTCATATTTTGTGTACGTTTTGATTATACAGAGAAAAATAATTATAGTTATAGAGCATGAACGTGATTTTTAACAAATATCGTGATAACACAACAATAAAAAATGGTACCTACTGCACATGACTATTTTTTATTACTTGTAAAATATAATTAAATATTTTTAAATTGTTGGATTTCCATTTTTCTTAAAATTGAATAAAAATGACCTACACGAAACATTTTAAAAATCAAGTGTATCAAGCATCCTCTTAAGCGTTTATTAAAAATAATAATTAATTGAAGAATGACCTTTCTTGTACCAACTAGATACATTTTTTTTATCGGAAAATGGTACTACATATAACGATTAGAGCAATCCTTTTAGTTTTTACTATTTTTGGGTGCGGATATTAAAAGCAAAATATATCATAATAAAACCAATACATTCCTCATCGCTTTTGAAAATTTAAATTTAAAATTGACTAAGAAAACAGTGTACTTATATTAGTAAACTCACTTTACTGTCGTAAATACTTATACTTTGTTATATTATGGATAAAGGAATAACATTTTTGGAGTTTGAAATGTACTTATTTCCGTTTATGCAAAATAACTGTAATATGTATAATTTTGAATAAATATCATACTCAAAATAGGTTACATATTTCTTCATATTTATACTACACATAATTACTAAAGTGCACTTAAATAATAATAAGTTTAAAACTTCTTTCATTATTTCTTTGGATGTATTCTTCGAGAAAAACATAAACTTATAGTACTATGTATATTTCCCCAATGGGTTATTTTATCATAAATTGTGTAATAACATTTTTAAATGATCTTAGTTCACTGCATACAAGTTATAATACGGTTTTGTTTAAAAATAATGAAAACAATTAATATGATTTTGAATAATAATATGATCTAAAATATCAAATAATTTTATTATTAACATCCAAAAACATTTTGATCAGAAACCAATTACAGTGAAATGTAGACACATTATCATGTGATAATTTAAACATATCTATAATATATAATAATAATCTATAAAAAAAAAGGTATTGTGATCCGAACCACCGTTAAGGTTGTACAGATCAAATTCAAAATATACTGATTTGGTAGGCCCAGAGAATCACTAAGATAAAAATAATTAAATATTTTACTTGTACTTTTATATATATTTTTAAATATATATAAATGACTGAGAACATTATAATTAAATTGCTGTTGGTTGGATTATGAGTGCATTTCTATTTTTGAAGTAATATGATTTTTAATAAAAAAAAAATGTTTTGTATTTTAATTCTAATACTTATTCGATTATTTGAGAAAATTATACAATACAAAATTCATATCTCGTTTTTGATCTCTGTGACGGACAACAAAATTTATAATTATTGTTTCATTATAATTTAAACTGTATAAAACTCCAAAATAGCTCGGTTATTCACTGGAAAGGCGCGAAAATAATTATTAAATTTGGTCATTGTTTATTCACTTCTCAAAAGTCTTCTTTTGATATTTTTCAAAAACTTTTACGTTTCCTTAGCTAGGTATATATAAAGACACCGTCATTATAGTCATATTTATCTCTGTTGTTTCTAAATTGCACGCTAAAACAATGACTCAGAGTACAGTTTTCGCGCCTTATAATCCTTTGTTTTAATTTCACTGAAATATAGACTTAACATTCACTATATTCCCAAAGACATAAAGCCTTCAAAATCCTAAAAAAAATGTCTATAACGGCCACAATGATGCTACAAATAATAAACGATAAACCTAAAAAAAACAGAAACCTATTGTCAAAACATTAAAAAATGCTTATATTATGATCTATATATAATATAATTAATAGATTACGTGAAAAATCGTAATTATTGTATATATAATTGTGTATAGTAAATTAAAAATAAATTTTGAACAACCAATTAGTCGGTTTAATAGTTATAATACTCGCATATACAAATTTTCAGTATGTTCAAAAAAAGTGAAAATTAATATTATTTATTAAGATTATATAGTATTCCTGTATTATGGTGCACTTTTTCTGTAGTCAATTATTTTTAAAAAAATTTACAAATGTATTATTTAATTTTCTCAGAGTATTAGAATTCTATAGTCCTGATAAATGGGTAATATTTTATTAGGTATCATACAATTTATTTTATTCTTAAAACCACAAATGTATATAACTAGGGCTGGGATTCTAATACAATGTCATTTTTCCTGGTGTTTTAATACGTAGCTCCATAAGTGAAAAATATGTAGGTAATACAGATAATTTTAATTTAATAACATTTTAACTTTCGTCTACAAATATTATAAGAAAATTATTGGTTATCTTATCAATTATTAATATATTTAAATAGATTTTTTTATAAAAAATTAACTTCAAATATTATGATAATTTTAATATGGTATGGGATCTTTTACTTTTCAATATTAACGATTACAATTATTTTTTACATTTTTTTTATTTAAATATTTTTTTTTTGTAAATAAAAAAAAATTAATTTTTTTCGAGATTTTCAAGTTTTTCTACATTTATTTATAAAAATTTATTCGATTTTTAGGACTTAAAAACCAAGCCCTATACATATCTCAATGATGAAAAAAATAGTGCAAATTTAATGGAAAAATTAACTCGATAAAGTGAAGTTCATAAGACCAGTATTTTAAATAGTAACAAGTTAAAAATTAACAAACTAATGATTTTCTTAATTAAAGTAATATGTTATATTATATGTTTATATATATAAACTTATATTAAGTTAATTTTTTAATTAATTTTTTTTGTTTATGTCTTTTTGGTGTATTTTTATACACTTATATAAATGATTTTTTTATTTAAAATTACAAAATATAATTGTTTATATATTTATTTATTAAAAAATAGATAGGTACCTTTAAATAATATTTTGATATTATCATATTATGATGAACAATAAATTATTAAATCTAGTCTTTAAAGAATAATATTCTTTACTATCTTTTTTATTTATATAATTTGTGCACAAAGTACAGAATTAGAATACTTAGATTTAGAATTAAAGCTACTTTTATTTTTATTTAAAAGTGGTGAAATTAAAAACATTATTGCAATTTTATGTTTATCAGAACTATATTTCTATTATTTATTATGAATACTCAATATCCAATATAATATTACTTTGAAGTTTAAAT
The DNA here is from genome assembly GCA_025469235.1 of Pemphigus obesinymphae. Classification (NCBI taxonomy): domain Eukaryota; kingdom Metazoa; phylum Arthropoda; class Insecta; order Hemiptera; family Aphididae; genus Pemphigus; species Pemphigus obesinymphae. Next base: position 48,759 of record JAIPRL010002397.1, on the reverse strand, counting down.
ATATTTTTAATATATTATGTACTTACTTATAAATATTACCTATTTATAAATACGCCATATTATGGTACACTACTACTATAATAAATACAGAAACTAATAATTTAAATATATTGATAATAACTAATTGTATTAACTATAATATAGGTATATTATTCTATATACATAAGATATGTAAACAAAATCAAAAATCAAAATAAACATATGACAATATAATATATAAGAACATATAATTGCACATATCAATATAAAAATTATTAACTTAATTTTGTTTGAAAATATTACTTATTCACGCATCTCCTAATTATATATAATATCGTTATAACCTGATGAGTTTAAATTTAATAAACAAAAAAAGTTCAAAATAAATTAACTTCAACTAAACTATGAATTATTACATTGTTTATGGCTATCCTTGACATAACTATTATAAAATATAGTATAATTTATTTATTTATTTTTCTTATACAAAATCTTCTTTTGAAAATAAAGTTTTAAAATTCTATCCTGCAGTTTAAATTGAGATCATATTGTGATTAACAGACGATAGTTTCTAACTTTATTGCTGGTTACCGGTATATTAATTTAAAAAAATGGAAATTATAACCAAACGGACCTATATACTGTACAATGTACAATATATTTGATTTCGCGAAACTTAGATGTCACGACATATATTTTTTTTAATTACTCGGTATAGTTTGTTTTATTTTCAAGACGAGACATTTTAAACCATATTTAATTTATAAATTATAATATGATATAATTAATAAATATTAATTAAGAAATATCTTAATTAATTAATATCATAATTAATTAGGAAGGTGCTATAATAAAAAAAAAAAAAAACTTATAAATTTTTAATTTATAATTTCAATAATTCGGGCTGATCAGAGATTAAAAACTAAAATATCTACCATGAAAATTGTAGAAACTTATCAATAAGAACACGTCTGAATTATTATTTTTGTTTTAATTATTGAAATAAATATCAATAAAAGTCTATACAGACATACATACACATATATATATATATATATATATATAAACTAAAATTGCTTACTAAACCATTTATTGGAAATATAGATAAATACATATTAATATAGTTTATTTTTCCAGTAAAAACAAAATCATATTTTTTTCAATACTTTAAAGTAGATAAGTACAAATATTTATTAAAAGGACGTCGTACATACATATCTTCAATGAAAAACTTGCATTAACATTTTCATTTTTATCAACTTACAAATATGTTAGAAATACAAAATAAAAACAAATTATAGCTAATAATATTATCTAGTGCCCTACATGGTATTTTTTTGATGTATTGATTTTTAAAAGACTTATAGTTATTTAAAAACCAAAAAAATTGTTTTTTTAACAACTCATACAACGTGTAAAATGCACATATCAAAAATTGACTACGTAGGGTGCTGGATAATTTTGTTCCTTATAATTTATTTTACATTTCATCTTTCTATTATATTCTCAAGTAGATATAAAAATAAAAAATACGTAAACATGTTTTTTTTTAACAAATATAGTGATAATACGGCAATAAAAAAGGATATTAACACAAGACCGTTTTTTAATTACTTTAAAAATATATTTAAATATTTTTAAATTGTTGGATATTTATTTTTATTAAAATTTCTTAAAAAATGTCTATACAAAACCAATTAAAAACTGTGCTCACGAGGTTCTCTTAATAATAAATTGACTAAATACAGAAATCATAAAAATGTACTTAAAAACGTATACAACGACTACATATATAAAGACTCCACTCATTTATTACAAAATTAATTTTGAAAAATGATTATTCTCAGACCTTAAACACGGGATATAAAACAATTTATTCACTTCTCATTTTGATATCTATAAGACTTAAGAAGAATATAGTATTAATTTTACTTCCAAACAATTCATTTTCATATTCAAAATCAATTCGTATATCTCATCAATATAAAATATATTAACTATAAGTATTAAGTTTTTAAATTATAATTTTATAACCCAATATTTGCATCATATTATACCTATCCTAATTTAAATCAATCAAATTATGAAAAAAAATCTATATATTTTACTTCGCCTTATTAGCTGATGCATTTATATTTAAAAACGCATTACATTTTTTTTTTTTTTAAATAATCGTATTGCATTGCATTTTTATCTCGGATAAAAATATAATTAAATGATTCAAATTATTTGTAGCGTACACATATAAATGCATTTAAAAATACGATTGTTCTTTTATTAAATTCGTATGCCTATAGAGAATATGTCGACATTTCACATGACATGTGTTTTGGAATGTAATCTTCGTAAGGAAAAAAAATAATATTTAAATTCGGTTCAAAATCAGATAGGTTAAACCATAAGCTTTTTGCGTGTAAAGATAAATAAGTATTTCAGGCACAATACATCCATCCTTATTTTACAAAATAAAAAAAACCTGTCAGTTTAACATATTATTTTGTGGGAAAATAAATAAATGACAATCAGAATTCATCCAACTATCTGTATGGTTCTCTGCGCATTTCTATTATTATTATTTTTTATATTTGTTATACCTTTGAGTACGTAAAAAGTAAGAAAACTCTGTATTTTTACTAGAAAAAGAAAATAGCCATCGAGAATATCGTCAATAAGTGTGATATATTTCTATAAGCCAATCACAGTCGTACAATTAAATTTTAACACGTACCTTTTTAAAAAAATCATAAAAATATTTTTTGTATATTTTGAACGCTCTCCCTACCCTACCATCAATGATTATTTTAGTATGTTTAAAATACTAAAAATGGTAATATCGCAATATGCGTTCAAACGGTCATAATAATGTACGCATTTGAACATTTTTTTCACATAATAGGGTCAACATCCGACTAATTCTGACTAATTCTTTGGTCGAACGGTCCTCCGAGAATCGTGGAAATGTTCTATTTGATACCCATAAAAAAGGATATGGTAATGCGGGTATAAAACGATGACCGGGACCCCGAATCAATAGTTTATTTCCACTTACGAGATATATATGTATATGTGTGTGTGTGTGTGTGTGTGTGTGTGTGTGTGTGTATGTGCAAAATTTATCTTTTTTAGTAATATATATATATATATATAAATTTCACCCAAACAATAGATTAGTATTATCATTGATTATATATTTATATATAATCAATGGTATTATTAATGAATTCAGAGCGGTCGATTTGACAACTAATTCCGTCCACGCTTTATTCCTCAATTATTCTGTTCGAACCGAAAACCGTACAAGCTACATATTATATTCAAATAAATGTCAAAGTCAAATGATGATACAATGTATACAGAAGGTGTGTTCCTATAACGGATGAAAATTCGATTACGTTTTTTAACGAAGGACCTCGTAAATCGTCATGTTGTGATGTGAAATTATGTTTCTGACATTTTTCAACACGAATATATATATATATATATATATATCATATATGTTTATAAATGTAAAAATTAACTAAATATAACTTATGACGAAATCTTGTCATTTTTTGTTATTAAATAATATCAAAGTACTTCAAACTATTCCTACAGCAAGTTCTCCGACTAAATAATACATAAAAAGTTAAAAACAAAAACACTTTAAAACATCAAACTCGATATAATATCTCCTACAATATTTGAAATTATTTTTTAATTTTATTTGATCCGATGACATTCTTATGACTTTAAAACATGTTTACCAAAAATATGCGTTTTATTCAGATATAAAATTACTGCAATATTATACAGATACCTAATATAAAAAAAAACTTATGTTTTATAAAAAAAAAAGTTTTTAACTGTATTTAAATCGTTATTTATCCAATTAAAATGTACTTTAGAAGCAAACTTTTAATTAAATATAGTTTTTTACTTGTGTATATTTTTCGGTTATATATTTTAAACATCACACGATAAATTTGAATGTAAAAACCTAATTTTGATTATTAAGTATCAAACCCAGTTGGTTTTATTCCATCTCAAAAAAAACCATATATAAAAACTACTTTCGCTTTACAGTTGAATTTTCCACATGGTTTTAAATTAAACTTGCAACAATTTATTTTTATTCGATAAAAAATCGAAAGTTCATCGACATTCTATACACAAATGTACAATAAAGTGGAGTTAATACCTATACGTACAGATTAAATTAGATATTTATAAGTAGGTATATCGTTTTATTTGATTTTAATCGAATTATAAAGACGAAATTATTATATGTATAATGTATTTAATATTTTATACGATCAAATTATAACAATTTTAAATCAGTAAGGCATTTGAATTGTTTAATGTTAACAAGAAAACCCAAGTCAAATATTTTATAGTAGGTATGTATGGTTTAATAAAAATATAAAACTCGAAATGCTTTTGAATCGTTTTGTTGTTAGAAATTTAATCGAAATGGAAACTCACAAATATATATATTGCGCCGAAAAATTGGCGCCAGCTAGTCCGATATAGTATTTTATTTTTATTTTTTTTTTGTATTAAAATAAATTGCCAAATACAAAGTTTTTCTGACAGTATATTTCCCTTGGAAATGTGAAAGATGGGTGCATAGAATAACTTAGATTAATAGCAGTTTCAAATCTCAGCCTTTAAAAGTTTGGATCGATCAGTTCTGCGGAAAATATTTATTCGTGAATTCAAAAAATATGTAAATAATGTTATGAAATAACATAAAAAAAGACTATCGAAAATTTATCGAAAATTCCTGTATATAATATCATATTCCCTAATAATTAATTAATTACACCAAAAATAATGACCCAAAGATAAGATTTGAAAATTTAAAAAATATTTGAATACCCAAAATATGTAGGTATATATCTATATATATATATATATATATATATATAAAAAGTTCAGAAAAATTACTTTAAACATAAAACACTAAATAATAAAAACCTTTATAATCTAAAAATAAGCGTATAGTATGTACCTACTCATATAATTAATTGGATATTAATAATTTTGAACACCTACTTTGAAAATGTATACTGGAATTTAAAATATTAAAATTATAAATATATCTAGATCACTATAAAAACTAGGAAAAACGTGGAATATTTAAAAATCTAGAAATAAGACAAAAATTTGGAATGATAATTACTAAGAACTAGGAACAAGTTTTTCTATAATTTATAATATTTTTAATGTTCCAGAAAATATACGTGCTTGAGTTTTTATTTTTTTACATATATCTAATAAGTTCACAAATATTATTTTCCATATTGTTATTTATAGACATTTTTTCATTTTCTATATTTTCGTATTATAATTGCAGGATTAATTGTACAGATAACGTTGTTGGCTTGAAAAGTATGTATTTGTATAAATTCCAATGACATATAATATTTAATAATGTAATATATTATGTACAGTTGACATGAACTTAGCCAGCGAATTTTATTAAAATATTTAAAATACCTATCAATCATTTTTCTGAATGAACATTTATTAATTAAAAATAAATATTATAGTTTAAAGATGAAAGATACCCATTATTATGGTAATTTTTTTTAATAAATTAAACATAACGATTCCACTACAAATTTAGCGTTTTACATAGATTTTATTGTATTATCACACCATATATATATAATAGACAAAATTATTACACTATATACACTATAGAGCCCCAAAGTAATAGTGTTATGGTAAGCTGAAAACTAAACACTAATGAGAATATAACTACCGAGAGCAATATTGTTCCGCATAAAGTAACACTTCATTCCTACGAGGGATTTTTAAAAATTCGTTTCATGACAACAGAGTACATGGTGGAGAGGGAAAAAGTATTTTCGGATGAGAAATCGCATTAAGCTCATTCTTCATCGTTCCCATCATCTGCAGCATCCTCTTTTCCCCTCGTTCCCCTTATATACTATAATACTCTCTCGGCGACGACCCGAGGCTATTCTCCATTTTCGACGTCCGAACGAATATTTTATCATCGTACGACTCGTTTTTCCAAAATTAAAACCCCGACATCACTACGATTTATAAACTTTTGATACATGATCCAAACTTTACAACGAATATAACTCTCGTATATTATTATTATACAGCGAATAGTGTATAAAGTTTTTGGAAACTTGTGTTATTTTTACTCCGATAACTCTTCATCTCTTATATAGTACATTATATATATATATATATATATATATATATACGAACCGCTTTTGTTCAGACTTCCTGGCGATCTCATCCCTCATTTAATATTTATCAACCACCCGAACTCAGTAATTACTATTACTGTGTACATATACGTCATATAATATATAAACACGAATAAGAGGGGACGGCGAAGGATCTGGAGGGCCTGAGAGCAGAGGAGAAAAGGACCACATATACCTACCGTAATGCCTATAAATTATTTTCCTAATTTGACCTACACCCTACTATGATTTAATGATTAATGGTTTCAAAAACACAAAATTCTCATATATAGACCTATCCGTAACATATTAAAACGACTACCACCGACCTCTTGTTTCGTGCAGTACAACAACTACCTACCTATAATAATAATAATAATAATAACACACACAGTCGTTTTTCATCAGTATTAAATTTCGAAAATAATATCAGGTTTGTTTTTATAACGCGTAAATGAAATACGGAGTCTGGCGCGTTTACGAGATCCGGCTGTTATTGTATTATGGCGATTTCGATAATAAATTATATATAAGTACGACGCGAGCGCGTTACAAAAGTACTGATCCGATATAGTATATTTCTGTCCCTTGCACTCAGATCTCAAAGTACACGAATGGTAAATAAATACCTACAGTAAAAATCCCAAAGAATGTGGATACAACTATAGGCATAACTTGGGTAGTTTTAGAACGAGGGGTTTTATTACGGGGTTGAAACACGATATAATTATTATTATGAAAATTGGTCCAAAATATTGTAAATTGAAGATAATTTAAAAATGCATTTATGGTTATACAATAAATTATAAAATTAAAAATGTTCGCATACTAAACTTATATTATAATTCGTTGTATCGAAAATACTGGAATGTAATACATATTTATATACTCATATATCGTCGAACATTTAGTTCACCAAATTTCTTTTTTAAATATGGTTTTTAAATAATAAGTTTATATCTTTATATTGAACATGCATTAAACTGATAATAACTAATGTTGGTCTTCTAAATGTATCTATAAAAATATGTGATGGACGTTGATATTATTCTTAGCATAAAACTGAAGTGATAAAAATTAATATTTACCTAAATCTGCAGAGCTTATGAGAGTTAATTAAATATAAAAAAAATTATTAAGTTTAAATTAATTTAAAAAGTATTTTACTAAAATAAATGTATAGATGTTTGACAAAAGTCTTATGGATATAACTCAATATATTTGTTTTAATAGTTTAATTCTGCTTTTAAAATGGTTTCGTATTTTTCACTGATGATCACTTGTCAGCAATAAATTCAGAAAATATTAATAGAAACATTTTTTGATTTAATTTTAACAAAGATGTAACAAATATACTATTGTCAATAAATATTTAAAACTTCTCATTTTTATAACTTTTATAATCCAAAAATAACCTAATGTCTTATCACACATTTAAGAAAATGATCCGGTAATTGTTTTATTTTTTCAGATTTATTATTTCGACCAGTTTAACTGTTAAATAAAAATATCCAAAACGTTTGTAAAATTTTGGATTACCTTGTGATTCGATGTAATTTTTATTTATATTTATTTATGCAAACTACAAATTATGTTTTTATCGATTACATTTGATTATAAAACAATAATTATAATACTTTTCAAATAATAAAACATCAAACGAATTTTAAATCCCATTTGGATTTTTTTGTGTGTATGGGCGGTTTTTACTGTAAATATCTATATATTACGCACTTACCTTACTTCATTATTTAAATCGATTTTTGAGCAACCTTAAATACATATATGTGTATATACTGTATATATAATATTTAAATATATATATATACTGTTTATATCATTAATTTAAAAATAAAATCGTTCGTGTAAAGGATACATTCGTAAAGATCCGTTTTTGGTGCCAATAGCCAACAGTCGTTGTATGGGGTCGAATGCGAGAGCTGTCGGCTGGTACGGAAAACCATGGCGAAACGTCTATAAAAATAAAACAAAACATTCTAATTAACGTTATTTTTCACGAAATATAATGATATATATATTTTTTTATTATAATTATTATTATTTTTTGTACATGCAATTTAAAACCAACAAATCAAGCTTATTTTCTCCCGAAAGTAAACGTACCTATATACAGTTAACAAGTAAGGAAATTAATTTTAGAATTTATAAAAAAAAAACGTCATATTTGACATTAAAAATTTATCTAAACGCAGACCTTAACATTATCACTTTTTAACAAATAGACTACCTATTAGTATACATAAAAATTCGTTTATAAATTACTGACACATCATATATAATATATTTAATAGTTGTAAAATACATATCAATAAATAAAACCAAAATATATCAGATATTGAAAACAAAAAAGGCTCTAAAATTGTTGAAGAAAATTAAAATAAAACACTATAGTAAATTCATATTTCACAGGAAATAAATTTATTTGAAATGTTATTTTAAACTATTTTACTACCTATATTAAATTTTAAAAACATTTTTAATGGTGAGTAATTAATAATAATCATTAAGCCCAACCTAGTTAAAGTGAACAAACAAATTTGAAAACATCTTCTTCGTAGTATTTTAATATTTAAATTATAGAAAGTTTCATTGTTAAAACCCTATTCTAATCTATTTAAAATGTAAATCACGTATAAATTTAACCTACATATATGATTTTACAAACAAGAGTAGGTATAATTATTATAATATGATGTCATAACCACATATTATATACATTTTAAATAAAAGGACAAATTGGAGAAATTGGTTCAAAGTTGTTTATCATCTGCATTTGTCATCACTGGTTAGATTAGAATAGATTAAAATAGATTATTCATATATACCTATAGGTATTCAATATATACTTTGATATATATTTATATTCATTATTTATTTCATCTTTATATGAACATTATTATAATAATAAATAATATATAAATAACATATATAAATAGACTATAAAACTACAGATTAAGTGGTAACAGATATTCCTGCATTCTAATTAATAGCAATATAGAACTTCGAATATGGTCATCTGACAGGCACGAGAATCGATGAAATTACATACTATTATTGATAATAATAAGAATGGAAAATTTACACAAAAGAATATATCCAAATAAAAATTGTATCTAAAATATGTAATAAATTACAAATTACATTTAAAAAATAAATTGTATGTAATAATTAAATAATAAATTTAAAATGAGTTTCATTTCTAAGTAAATTATAAAAATACCTTGAATGTGTAATCTCCTTTTCCTTTATATACCTACTGAATATTTTTGAAAAAATTTCTGCTATAGCCCTATATCTTATCATTTCCACCTCCTAACAATTTAGATTAATTCCTCATTTAGAGAAATTATTAAAAAGAGTAGTTTTGTTAAGTAAAACATGAGTATTTTTATTTGTTTTTATTTAATAAAAAAAAAATGATTACGAACTATTATACTGTCGTTCAGATATCTAATAAATGTCTTAGGTCACATTTTAATTAGTTCTGGTTCAGTCAATTTTATGTTTAGGACCATATTCAGTATTAAAAATTAAAAAGCCCAGTTTATATATGGATCTTGTGCTAAAAATATAAATATTTTGGTACCCTCTATGGATCATAAAAACAACATTCCCTTCCAAGATCGTCCGGCTCAGAAATTTAGTGATACCTTTTATTGTGAACCCTGTATTATATACTTTTGAACTATGTTAAATATATATTTAAATGTCTTGCAATAATTGTTTTATTTAAGTTTTTCTATAAATTAGTTAACATTTTCTATACTAAATACGAAAAAAAAATGGAACTAATATTTTTTACCAGTATACAAATGATTAAATTTTTTTTTTAATTACTTCAATATTTTTTAACTATTTAAATTTAAACAAAAAAAAACTATCCCTTTGTATTTTTTTTTATAAAATGTAGGTATTATTAATAATACATTTACATCTGAAAAATAAATATATATATCTACCTAAAAGTAAAAATATCTATATAAAATTATAAATCAATACAATCTTTGATCAAAGGGGGGATGCTGCTTCTCCCTACAAATATTCACCTTATTATTATTATTATTAATTATGTAATCATTTTAAATCAATAATAATTTGTAAGTGCTCCCTCACCCCATACTATTATCAGTAGCGACGAAAGTTTTTTTTTATAAGGCCCTGTCCAAAAAAGAGGGTGTACAAGGGGGAAAAACGTTATTTATTCACTATTTCCGCAAAAAATATTTATACTTTATAAAATATAGTCTTACTAGTATAGTAGCCTTACTATATTTTTGAACCGCAGAACCCGGAGCAACTGACCCAATTGCCCCTACTATCATGCCATCCCTGACTACTATTTCTCATTGTAGTATTGTACTATATTGATTTAGGTATCTCATTGTGCGCCATTTAAAAATAATAATGATTAATGATGCAACTTAAAACTTAACACAATAAATATATAAATAATTAGCTATATACTTCATTAAACTATTACAATGTTTCAAAATGTGTAAACTTGAATTTTTTCTCTAAAAATTTTACTTTTCAGTACAACTTTTTATACGAAAACTCACGTATATAATAGAGATAAATTATTGATATTTCTTTTGAAGGTAAAAAATGATAAGACAAAATAATTGAATAGATAAAAACAATTATTTGATTATAGCAGCCTCCTCTACTGCAGTACAGATGTAAATATATATATATACATAATGTTACTACAGTCTGTATTAAGTTCATGATATATTTTTAATAAATAAAATGTATGTTTAACTTAATAAACTTAATAAATTTAAGTTCTAGTACTTCTATAGAGAACACATATTCTATTATAACTTGCAAGGAAATCATTCTAGTTTTTTGATTTATTAAATTCGCTTATTTTACTAACTCGTACATTTTGTATTATATTATTACACTTATATATACTTCGTTGATTATCGTATTATCATTGTTTTTTCTGAAACAGTTGAAATCATGACAAAAAATAGAAAACAAAAAAAACGTTGAAGTTTGAAAACAGGTTGGGAATCATTTTCCTGTTCAACATTCATTCGTCAGAATTTGAGTGATAATAATAATATTATCAGTTCTTTATAACCAATCAAGTTACACAATTTCTAACAATTACAGTGGCATAAATATAACATAAATCTGAAAACACTTGCAAGAATATTTACACCGAGTCCTGGCTACATTTTCAAAATGTCAGGCATATTTTAACCTACCCGACATTTAAGAGTATCCATTTTAATTAACTTTTTCTATAGTACAATTTTTCAAACTATTATTTAAATTAAAATCTGAGAATAGTAAGTTTGATGTATTTTTGAATTACCTATCTACTTTGTCAATCTACAACAGAAACACTTTATGTGTGAAAGACTATCTTCTAGAAAGCGAACGCCAAATTCCGCCAGATAAAAATATTTTTAAAATGAATTAATTATATAATTATTTCTCAAAAAACTTCGGTCACCGACTATTCCAGATCCCGATAAAATACATTATAATATGAGGTGTACGAGTACAAATTACAATAAAAAGTTATTTCATTTATGTGGTGTTTCATTCAAAAAATGTTACACTTAAAAGGTGTCACACTCAAAAGTGGTTATAAATTCAAGGTTTTATACTCATAAAGTGTTGAACTTACAAGTAGTCTCACTTAAAAGGAGTTAACAATTACAAGGAGTTGGACACGATAGGTGTTGCACTGAAGCTAGTACGTAGGTTTATAATATTCTTATACACAAACACATATGGAGTTAATGTTATATTTTGTAAATCATATACCTACGTCAAGCCCGACGAGAAGATATAATCCAATGAATGTGGTTTTTACGACCCATTAATAACCTACCTTTTTGGAAAAATGCCGATACCGCGCGATAGCACCTCACAGCTCGGAAATCGGTTTATCAGAGTTTGCGAAAAATCGCCATAAAATGTGCACACGGTGCAATATTGCCTCCAACCGTCGTTATTATATATATCGTCATTTATAATATTCCCAATCAAAATTTTAATAAAATATTGAAAAAGGAGGAAAGTCTTTATTACCTACCTATTTATTATTATTATTATCCGCAGATAGTGGCAAGTATAGGGTCATATACCTTTTTAATATTTAAATATCAATTTATTTTGATTATCTCGTACATTTTGATATTTTCAAGCCGTTCAAAGCTTTTTTTTTTTTAACTAGAGATGGTGAACTCTTGCAGTGGATATTGGTTCAGAATTAGAATTTGAAAGCAACAGAAAACCATCGCATTCGAAAATAGTTCTAATCTAAAATCGATTTACTTAAAGTATTTTAGAAATTTAAATTATTATTATTTTTTTTTTTTTTTTAGATATAATACACGTGTTATATTAATTTTTTATATTCAAAATTCAAAACTTAAGATTAAAAATTCCATACAAAAATTAACTTAACGATATTGTCATCATCGTGAGACTTACAAAATCATAATTTAATGTTTTACCACTACTTAATTAAAAAAATTATTCTCCCAGAATTTTCCACTTTTTAAAATATATATGTATTATAGGACATACTACGTAACGCTTGTATTAAAATCCCTGGGAGTCTATACTATTTTCATAAAAATAAAACGTGTTGCTTCTCCCTCGATAAATATCCGGAGACGCGCTTGGATCCGAGGTAATTCCGTATAGAGATTACGACGACAAGCAGACACGACGCAAGAGATGTAAAATCACGTGATCCCTGCGTGTAAGTACGTGACATATCGTACGTCCCGACATTATCACTACATGTATATACCACGTGTATAGTTGCCTGCAAATTACCGGAATGTTATGTAAATATAATATGTTTAAATACTGTGTAATTTATGAAACGAGTGTTGGGCGAAAGACATTGTTTTAAAACGTTTAGTTTGCGCATATAACCGTGTTTAATATTTTTACCCCGTGACACGCATATATTATATACCTAAGTCTAAAAACGACAAATGGTTTATTATTTATAAATATTAATTTAAACACGCGTTTAAGAAAAATGTATATACGTATATTTGTGAACTATATGATGCGATCAATAATCCGATAACGTTCGAAACACTAAAAAAAAAAAAAGAAGCAGTGATGAAAAATAAAATCACACTACATCTACATAATATATGCGTATATATATATATATATATATATTGCAGTTATATGGTTATCTCGGACCGAAACGCTTTTTTTCAAACACAAACTATAGTAAATCAATCGGAAATTACACAAATATAGGTATGTATATTATACATATCACACAAATATCCCTGTGGCGAAATAAAATAATCTTTTTAAACGATCAGGGAAATAAAATAAAAAAATGTATACACCTATACCTACCTATATATTATGTCATTGTAAATCGCAATCAAGTTAAAAGTATAAAATCCTAGTCGGTTGAAAACACACGTATACCGCACAATAATGCCTACTATAGCGATAAACTCGAAAAAATATTCGATCATTTTTTCATGTTTGGATTCATGGAGCTAAATGATTATGGGATGGATTATATGTGTATTATTTTTTATTGTATAAATTAATTTTATAAAACTGTTAACGTTTATTTCTCGACATAAATGTTCTTAATATTAATATAAATGTAGTCATGTAAAAATATCAGTGCCGGGATTCAGGGTATTCAATTCAATCCACACCTCCCCCAATTGAATTATTATTTTATATTTCTTTATTTAATACAAAGCTCCTTCATGAAAAAAATCCGGACTATACGCTAAAATATTAGTAATTACTATTATTTATCAATCACTATACACATACTTAGGAAGAAATATTTCTATGTATGGATATTTTTTTAAATGTTTTTTTTTTTTTTTTTTTTTTATTAAAGGCGTGAAATACGTATTATTTTTCCGACAATATATCTCTATATATTAATAAAAAATGTAGTTAGACACATATTTTAAAATACAAAGGCGAAAATTAACTTAAAAATCATAAAGAACCTAAATCCTTAATTCGTTTAACTCTCAACCACAGTACCTATGGAAAACCTTCTAGAAAAATCTTAAACCAAAATTTTAAAATGTTCGTTACATATTTTTGTTATTTAATATGATTTAGATAAATTCACACCATGTTAGACATTGATCATAGATTTGAACATAATATCAATTTCAATAGGGTGATATAGGCATATGACATAAACACACATACACATATATATATATATATATATATTATCTAGAACTATGGTATCGTTTTCATTCTCATTTATAATTAAACAGTGAAATATACTCCATAATATAAAAATATTACTTTATTACCTAGTTTGTTATATTTTCACACAACACGCCATCCCAGGCATGTAAATGTTGTAAGCCAGACTGTTTTTAAATAGAGCGTGCACAATATTTTTCAGAAAAAAATATTATTATATTATAAAAAAATATAAAAATTAAATAACGATTTTATACTCGAGAAGGTTTTACACAGATATACACGTTCCACAATGTTCAATGATGAGTCGCATTAACAATTTAAAGAATTTTTTTTCTCGGTATTTTCAAACTTGTCTGACACGCATTTATCACGGCCTGTAAATCCGTCGCTGATAAAAATGGCTTTATGCGATGTGACGTTTTCCGAGTCCCGTAGTGCTATCAATTTTGGTACTCGTAAATAGTATAATGGTATTGTTTCTACAAAACCCTACACCAAACAGGCATTTTTAAAATAAATATCAAAAATAATTTTCCTGATAATCTATTATATAATGTACGAACTCCAAATAGATGGTTTTTCGTGGAAGAGAAAACTTTACGCTTGTTATTTAATTCCGCTGACCATTTTCCGTACCGGCGGCCCCGCAAGTATTTTCTTTTCCGTTTTTATCGCCGTCGTACTTTGGATTTACGATTTTTCCGTTTTCCGTTCTTCCGTATTTCGACTTTTCCAAAGACACGAAGTTTAGGTACACACCGTATAAGCTCTGTGTTCACCCTATAGATCGCATGGAAGAAAACCGTTCCACCGTTCGTTTCTTATCGCTTCAGCATTTTTCTCGCCGTCGTAATATCACCCCGAAATCCCAAAATCGAAGTTTGCGATCTTTTTCCCATGTTTTTTAATGCCGTGGAGGTCGGATTCGGATTTCCCGGACGTTTTAACGCCCGACTGAACATTTCTTTGTCTACTTTGTCTTTCTTTGTCCTGTACGATCGAGACGTTCGTTCCCAATAGGTGCCTATATATTATGAGTCGAAATACGGTACCGTTCATTCTCTGAATAGTTTATATTCGAGAAATTTCGACCACCTTATCATCTCGATTAAATAGCTTAGTGGTATAGGGCGTGGATTATCTAACCAACTTTCGATTTACGAGTTCACCGGTTTGAATTTCACTATGCCGATCTACGAATACGAGTAACGAGTGTTCAACATTTACTGTATGTCCGAAGACACCTCGTTTTACGGTATTCGATATAAGAGATATGGGAACGAAATCTTAATCAATTTTCTCATCGTTATTATATTTTTCTGTTCGTTTAAACTATGTATAATAGTACCTATTATAAGTTATACCCCTATACCTATCTACTATAGGTTCTATTACTCATATATCTGGGAATAGTAAGTTTGATAATTTTTTCAATTATCTATCAACGTTGTCAACCTATAACAGAAACACTTTATAAAGACTATCTTCTAGAAAGCGAAAGCCAAATTCCGCCACAGTCGAAATATTTTTAATATTAATTAATTAATAGTATTATTTCTCAAAGAACTTCAGTCACTAACTATTCCGGATCCCGATAAAATACATTATTTGAGGTATACGTATTACACTAAAAATTAATTCCACTTATGTGGTGTTTCATTCAAAAAAAGTTACACAATTCAACGTTAGGTTACAAATTCAAGGTTTTGCATTTAAAAGGAGTTGCACCCTGTAGGTGTTGCACTCAAGTTAGTATATACCTAATTTACGACAATCGTCTTCAGAAATCGCAGCCGTCAAATGAACAATTTCTTTTTTTCTCCTGTCCCAAAAGAATTCACGAATTTATCGTCCTACGCGATGTTTACCGTCGTGTACGAGTACAAATACAGTCACAGAATGGGAAAAAAGTTTGTAAATAAAACCCTTAAACAAAAGGCCAAAAACCCAGCCAACAAATACACATCAACATTGATTTGTCTCTGCCAATCATCGTTTAAGGAAACAAAATGTATCAATATAACAAGTAAATTCGTTTTTAAGACATCAACGAAACCGTGTCGCCAAATATATAACGTATATTTACCAAAGTAATGAAACCAGAGAGATATATTATATCCAAACAAATCCCTTACATTGACAATATATTCTCCCTGAAATTCGGTTAGACAGGTTTGAACGGTTTACGAGAATTATTATTATTAATAACCAACCAACCCATAATACACGATTTAATAAAAGCATGTAATTTCATTGTCACGAATGATTTTTAAGATAAAA
The DNA here is from genome assembly GCA_025469235.1 of Pemphigus obesinymphae. NCBI lineage: Eukaryota > Metazoa > Arthropoda > Insecta > Hemiptera > Aphididae > Pemphigus > Pemphigus obesinymphae. Next base: position 32,071 of record JAIPRL010002397.1, on the reverse strand, counting down.
CAATTAAATTAAAATATTTATTATTGATACATTTTTAAAATAAAATTTATAAAATCATAAATAATAAAACAATTAAAAAATAAAAACCCGAATAAATCGAGAATACAAAGTACCTAAAATAGCATCCACAATATTGAAATAATCCAATTATTCACACACAAAATATATGATATAAGAAACGACATGAATGTGATTACATTTTAAAATTAACCTATCTGTCACACATATTAAAAAATCAAAACATTTATAACCACTATTTATATATATATATATATATATATAATTCTGAAAGTTTTTAGGTTTCTTTGTTTGACCTACTTAAATAGAAATCCGTACTATTCAATCAATCGATACCAAAATGCAAACGTCTTATTCCATTCTCCGGGCCAGTTTTGAAAAATATCAGCTATCGTTATATATTTTATACAATTTATAGGTATGTTATTTCATAAATAATATAAAAAAATCGAGGGAAGCACTTCGGGCGTCAAGTAGGATATAGGAGGAAGAATTTTATCCGGAGTCCTCGGGCAGGATAATGTTTTATTATTATCTTAAATTTGAAAGTAATGATAAATCATTGCATTCCATAAATACGATTCTGATCGGTCCACTGTTTTGGGGAGTGGGCAGGCGTTAAAAAAAAATGATCTCTTCAAAAAACAATCTACAGATTTAATTTGCTTATAAAAAACCATAAAAGCTTCGATGTTGGTATAATACCGATATAGGAAATTGGCTATAGATGGTGCTCTATATATATAGATGGTACATAGAATTTTTCGATTATTTTCGGTAGTTTCCTTAGGAAAGAAAAAATCCATACGGTATAGTCGTACACTTATATTTACATACATAATATACAGTGTATACATATACATACGTATACTATACAATATAACAGGAGTGGCTAGCGGGAAGAGACTCGCGAGCCACAAAATATAACGAAAAATATGAACCAAAAGAAAAAAAGGCACGCAACCAATACGCTAATATTTTATAAGAATTGCCTATTTAAATATTATAAATTTAAAAACACTATACTTTCTTTTATTATCTAATTGTAAAAACCAAAATTATAATTGAATAATTATTACATTTTAAAATACAAATTTTTATATTAATATTTAAAAAAAATGCATTTTGTATTAATAAAAATATGTTGTGTCTGCCGTGAGCCGCAGCTTCTATAGCTGCAATATCTATACAGTATACCTATAAACCACCTAATAATATATATACGACGTATATTGACATTTTATATTCAAGTGATTGATGTTGGCCAATGCTATTATATTTTATTATATATTTGTTGGCTATTAGAGTGCGATTTCTGAGTTATCATTTATTTATTCGGATAATGGGTAAATAAGTAACAAATCGAAAAATATCAATTTTAATAAGACGCCTAGCCAAGTGAAGATCGCCTGTTCATATTTAGTTTTACGTTTTTGTTTTAAAATATGTTGACTAAACACAAATATGTATAGTTTCCATATTTACACACATTTTATTAATTGATTACCATGGTATAAACAAGGGACAAAATACCTAAGTGTTTTCTATTTCATGTACAATAATATTTTAAAGGATTTTTTAATATTTGTACTTATATAGATAAATCATAACAATGCATATTATATAATTAATTGTATTGTACCGAATAGTATAAAATCCTAGTTCGTGGTTACTATATTATTTTCCTGAAATATTCTGATGTAATATGGGGACATTATAAACTTTTCAAATGTAATATTTGTGTAGATATAATATCACACCGAGTTCCGCTCAGAATCGTTTTTATCTAAACAAATTATTGTAAATAAATCACTGCTTTTAAATTAAAAATATCCACCACCAGAATCCTACCAAACGAACAAAGTGTTCCCACCTCCTATTGACAGGTTTTTTTTTTAACATAATATACTAGCTGTCATACTTGGCTTCGCCCAGTATTTTAATTTCAATTTTAAATGATTTAAATGATTATGACAAAATCCATTAATAGCATATTTGTATATTTTATTATCATTTTTTTACGTTGAATAAAACTTGCCCCCTCCCCCCCACGAGGCGAATTATATCAAAATAAGTAGATACATCGTATAAGGATGTATACTTCGTATCTCGTATGTATACATACACCGTATACGAATGTATACACTGGTTTTTGTTATTTTCCTTGCATTTGTACAAAACTGAATTCTGCATACATATTCGTATACATCATATAAAAGGTAGTTTTTGTTTAAGCTTAAGGAAACTCCTGAAAAATTCTGAAAATTAACTGTCAAAAGTACCAACTAGAACCAATTTGTTATCATTAACATACAATCACCAAAATTCCTACTCGAATACTTCTGGTCGAAAAATCGCTAAAATAATAAAATAAACATTATTGTAAAATCTATAGCTTCTTTGTTACGCTCAGAATCCATAATATAAGTAATTAATTTATGGTGAATTAAAGGTCTTAAATGCATTTTTTGATTTTTTTTTTTTTTTTTCCAAGTCCTATAATATGATTATAATAACCACGTGAATTGATTTTATTTATATTTGTTAATTTTAATTTTTTACTTTTAAAAATAAGGTATGTGCTTAATCCCTCCTACCCCCTGCCACAGGAACGGTCAAGAATATGAAATAAATATAATATTAAAGCTTCTAAATTAAATAATAAATAGATTATATGCATTTAAAAAGGTTTTTATTTTAACTTTTAAGCACAATTTTATATAAGTAGGTACCTAAACAAATAAATTATATTATTACCTAATTATTTATTTTATCGAAAAATGTCAACTGAAATAAAATTTCTCTCAGATCCATTGTCATTTTTTATTGATTATTTTTGTGTCAACAAAGTGATTACATTTTTTAGAGTATATATATAACAGCTTCAGTGTACATTTTATGACACATTCGATTGTATTGTTTAGAATATTATTACAGAGTGGATTTTATGTAATGTTTCTTAGAATACGAGTATATAGGATGCTAAAAAAATATTACATAATTTATGTAACATAAAATACATTGTTTTTTTTTGTTCCATATTTTTTGAACACTGTATATTTAAAGAATACACTATTAAATGTCTAAACATTCTAAACCCATGATTTTGTAATTCCGATTATATATAAAAAGAAAATTAAAGCTGAACGCGCGCAAAATCGACGAACATGGTAAGCAACAACGATATTATTAAAAACGCATGTATTTTCGAGATAACTGGGCCCGGTTTCTTAGGTTACGCAAAAATTATCTTCAGAGTCTGCATCCCCCACTAAATTCGTAATATGGAAATTTCGACGAAAAATATAAACATTTTACTGCCGAACCGCCGAATACACTGACTCAGTGGTAAATAAACTATTATAACTATGCTGAATAAAATTTAAAAATTAAAATAACTACTAGAGTGATAAAATGAAGATAAATAAAAATGTTTAAAGAATTTTTATGTAGATATAGGCCATTTCTATGGAACATTATATGTAGGGCCCGGATGTTGATGCCCTAAAACACCTATAAAAATGCCCTTAAAAATTCAATTTATAATCTAAAAACATAAAAATAGTTTTTAAAGTTGTTTAAATAAAATTACTTAAGTTATATATTGTATTAGTATTTTTCTCAAACTTTTTACGTTGTAATGTACTTTTTTAAAACTATTTATGCACAATTTTATTGTTAAATTATAAGTGAAAAAATATTTATTACGTAAAATAATTTTAAAAAAAATAATAAAAAATATAGGTACCTATAATATACCTTTTACATAAAATAATAAATAATAATAATAAACTAGTGATTTTCTTTCAATAATTGAAAAATAATTTTAATAAAATTACATAAAATTACAAAAAATGACCTTAAAATGTCAAAAACTTGCCCAAAAAATAAAAAGCAAAAAGAAAGCTAAAAAAAATGTACATTAAAAATTAGTAATAATTAATGTTATTGAATCAAATTTCTATATATAAAAGCATCACCTAAGATGTTCCAAAAAAAAAAAAAATCATCAACAACCAAAAAAAATTGAAATTTAATAATCTTCAAACTTCAAATAGGCACATGTATAAATAATGATTAATAAATGGTCCCACATTAGTATATTATTTTCGTGTGATCATGAACATATTTTTTTAGAACGACCTAAAATAAATAAATCATTGAATTTAAAATTCACATTTATATAATATAGTGAACAACTTTTCACAATATAGAAAAAAACTCAACCAGTTCATAAAGAACAGTTGTCCGCTTCATGTACAAATACCGATTTAAAAGTTACTTCATTAAGTGTACAAAATTAGAACCCATTTCATGAAATGAAGAAATGCAATTTATTATATTTAGGATCTAAAACGTTGAACGGTAAATATATACGAATTTCTTTATTTTTATACCTATACATTTTACTTTGTTGTCTGTCTGATATAATATTGCAGTTAAAAAAAACATTAGTCAACATATGTGTGATTATACAGTATTTCGACATTGTTTAGTCGAATTTGTCAAATTTTTATAAATAGTTTAAATTATACAAACCACATTATATATTAGATTCTGAATGAAACGAGGAATGTATTGATTTTACAATGATGTTATTTTTTTAAGTCCACGTGCATTTCGCGCATGAAATTTCTGATTTTCTCAACTATAATTTGATTTGTTTTTAATGGTGGGAATAATCTATAGTGTATAGCAAGAGTCTTCAAACTACGACCGCCAGCAAACAAGTTTTAACTAGCCCCTCAATGGACCGTAAAAAATTAAAAAATATGTGTAATAACTCTCACTATAGCATCGTTAGTTTTTAAATTGTTTGAAATTTATAGAAACAGATTACCCAGATATACCACATTTTACAGCAGTTCGATGGCTCATCCATGATTTTTATCACGATTTTTTGAGATAAAAAATGAAATTAAAAAAAAATCAACCATTGTTCTCACTACCTAACTGATTGTGAATGAGTTTGGAAACTGGACTTTTTGTAAGGACAAACTATATAAAATTATTAATCAAATATATATATATTATTATATTATTTCATAATATATATATTATTTCTTAATTCTTGTATATATTACATTACTGTACAACTAAAAATAATTTGTGTTTATATACTTTTGGCCCACTGTGCGATTAATTTTTTATATGGCTCTCGAATAAAAATCTTTAGATACCCCTGGTGTACTGAATGTATAATTGACTGTTATACTATTTATTATATTATACACCTACTCATCAATTTATTACATACATGTCTAAATTATTGGACCATCCAATTTTATGCACTTTTATTGTTTTATTTTTTCGATAAAAAAAATGAACGGTGAAGTAAAAATTTAAGATTTTATCGTGATTCTTTAAAGTTTTAATTTTTTTTATACGTTTTCCGTTTCCATTGTAGCTGAATATTAATTTACTCGGCGGCTCGAACCACACGGTCCACGGTTCAACAACATTCTGTTTTTCTCTGATTATTTCGATTACAATTTTATTCAAAACATTACCTATAGGTATTTAATAAACATTTTTATATTTTAAATATTATAAAATAACTAGCTTAAGTGCAACACCTGCCGGGTGCAACTCCTTGTAAGTGCAACTCTTTTTTATGCGAGACTATAAGTTCAACACCTTTTAAGTGCAAAACCTTAAATTTCAAACTCTGATTGAGGGTGACACCTTGTAAGTTTAACTTTTATTGAGTACAACACATTAGTAGAATTACTTTTTCAATTTGTATATGTCGGTTTATGTATTTTATCGGAAATAATATAAATTACAATATTATTATTATTAATAATTATTATTATTAACAGTATTAATATTGTTAATTAATTAATCTAAAAAATATTCCGCCAATGGCGGACACTGGCGTTCGCTTTCTAGGAGATACTTCTTTCTAGATAGAAGTATAGTACTCCTACAGTATAGTATAGTAAGTTTAGTACTCCTAAAGTATTCCCAACGAATAGGTTGACAAAATAAGTAATCCGAAAATTGATCGAACTTATAATTCTCAGATTTTTATAAGAACTCAAACCTGGCTACACTCGATTTTGGCCCGAGTGTAACAGGTTTTACTCAACTCGATATAAATTTGATCAAAATTTTAAAAAATATTTACCATTAAATATAATATTGATATAAAATTAAAAAAGAATATAATATAATATAGTAGATACCTACTTTGCACATATAAGAAGTCGCTCGGACTTTTCGTTCTCAAAATTTTATACAACTATGGTCGTCAGTTCAATATGATCGGATGTCCAATTAAACATCGTATGTATAATAAAGGTTTGCCCGAATGTATCAATATACATTAATTTCAAATTGTAAAAAATACTTCGGAAGTCCTACGATTTTAAATTCATTACCATGAGATATAAAAACTATAGTATAGACAACTATTCCATGAATTAACGGGACAAACTTAAAAACTTAATACGGATCTCTTCACAAGATATTATATAACGCATAATTTAATAAAATAAAATAGGTAGGTAGGTACAAAATTTAATTCAAACAAACGAAAATAAAATGATAGAAAAATACAAACCGATTTCGGATATTAGATGGAAAAAAAAAGTCTCAAAAATACAGATAGGCGGAGTGGGATTCGAACTAGCGCGGCGTACCCGTATCGAAAGTTCATTGCTGTTCCCATAAAGCTACAAAATCGATGATAAAGTGTTTGAAATTTCTCGTATTTAAACTATTCAGATAACGGACGGCATCGTTACGTAATCGACAGATAATATATATGCGTATTCGGAACGAACGGAAGACAAAGAAACGTTCAGTCGGGCGTTAAAACGTCCGGGAAACGCGAATCCGAAGTCCGCGGAATCTAAAAAGGCCTACAAAGGTCACTAAAGTCGATTTTAGAAATTCGGGGCAGTAATACGACGATGCGGGAGAACATCGGGTGATAACGTAAATCAGTGAGTTGGGAATCGCATTTTTTCGAAAGCTCGGAGAAAAGGCGAAAACGCAGAGAAACGAAAGACGTAAAAATTTCAAAACGACCGGAAAAGAGTTTGAAAACGGTAACGGTAAAGGAACACGCGTCGAGCGGCGGCGAAAACGGGCCGGGGAATTGAATTTCTATAAGAGGTTTTTCTCATGAAAAAAATGGGTAAAAAAAATTAGCATTTTATATATAAGACAATAATAATAAAATAAAAATAGGTACCTAATATTTTTAGTTCTAATATTTTATAGTATTTCAGTTACAATTGCTTAAGTTTATTTCATATTTTATTACAAAATTATATTGTATATTTTACATCATTTTGTGACGTAACGGTATAATGAAATTCAAGCATAAAAACCTAGAATAATTCATAACAAATATCAAAATAATTGATTTATTTTTATAACATGAGATAGGAAAAAAAAATTATAAAAAATGTGATTGATTACCAACTACATAATTAGATTTTTCACCATTTGATGTATCTTGAATCTTTTCGCATGAAAAGATACATGATACTGGGGAAAAAATGCATTTTGATACAAGATATTAGATACTTTCAGAATATGTATCATAATACAAGAGACAAGATACAATTGTATCTTTGATACTGCCCAACCCTGTCTGCAGGTATACCTTTCACTGAACCCTGAACTAAAATGTATTCCTATAGAATATAGCGTTCTTAAGACCAGTAGCAATACAAAAAATACAAATCAAAGGAAATACTAGAAAAATTTATCAATGATTTACTATATAACTACGTATAATATATTGAAGAACCCTCAATAACCTCATAGTGATATCAGGGAGTGGATATACTTATCATGATACAATATTACTAACTCAGCCATCATGTTACTGGAGAAAAATGTTATAATATTAATATGATAATAACGGCATGAAATAAAATAAACAAAATGAACATTAATAACAAATTACACAAGCAGCATACCGTTTCTTCCCACGAGAACATGGCTGCGATGATTTTGCTGCATTCCTATGTTGCCCGTGTACATTTCATCAGTGTTCAATGACAATTTTTATAGTTTTATTCTGTGATGATATAGGCCAAATTATTGGAATATCGTACCACACTATAATACATATCACCCAAGTCAAATACCAAATAACATTTAAAATTGTAAAAATTTTTAATAATACTATGATTTTTTTTAAAACATCTTAAATTAATTTTTGTAAATCCCTAAGTTCAGCCCCCGAAATTGTGTGTAATACTACACATCTTGCGTAGTACGAAAATTGTAATGTATAATACGAAATTAGTGAGTTTGTTAATCAAATCACCCAATTCTACATACAATTTTTATGACATTATATGAAGGGTAATTCCAACGAAAAAAACGGAATAAATGTGTGGTACGAAAATCTTAGTATTTTAGGGACTGCCTTGAGAATAATTTAGGATAGGTAATTCGGTTTATAAAAAGCTAAAAAGCTGTCTAAAAATATATTGTATACATCAACACAAAATACTGTAACAGAAAAAATGTTGTAACATCAACACAACATTTTACATATTTTGTACGTTTTATTCTATATGGTCGAGTATTTTTTTTTTTTTTTATCTCTGTACATGAACATTATTATCTTCGGTAGTAAATACTTAAGGAAAAAGGTTTTACTCGGCAAAAAAAAAAAATTTACAAAAACTCATGTCTTCGAGAACACAGAAGGATTAAGAGGGATATAGGATGTGTATGGGAAAACGTATAAAAGATACCCCGACAATAACGCGTTCAGGACACAAACGGGAACTGTGCGCGACGAGAACCGATGGGTTTCCCAGCACATTCACACGTATACCACGTACGTTTGTCGTAGTCCCTTGGTGTCCTTGGTGGAAGGAGGAAAGTGTTTTGTACGTGAGGCCGGAAAACACTGCACACAGTCGTATTCCACAATTATTCTACCCTTATCCCTGTACTCCCGTCAAAGCAAGTATTTATACGGCTTTAAATTTCACCAGTTCCATAACAATCGTCGCGGCGGCCATACTAAGTGCACGATCCCTTTCCCTCCCTTCCTCCCCCCCCCACGACATACTATACGACCGCATTCGTCCCACAAACACACACACATACGTAAATTTTATTACTCCCCATGGAAGAGTTAGTCGTCTCTTTCGTCCACCATGTACTATATAATTCTCATCGCTGTGACTATACAATGTACCTTATACGAGTACGGCCCAAACACAGGATACCAAAATACTGGTTTCGACCGAATACAGGTATCGCACTGGTCAAGTGAAATAATAATCCTGATAATAAACGAACCCAATAATATTTAGATATAAGTTAATAGACAAATTCAAAAATATAATCTAAACAAGTTAGGACTTGCGAGCGTGATGCTAAATTCCCGGTTTCTAAACGTACTCGTATTTTGTTAATCTAAAAAAAAAAGAAAATAATCAGTAAGGAGTGAAACACGTCGCTGGTTAGGTAGGATACTTACTGGTGGTGGACATATTCATTTTGAAAACAATGATAAATCATTTTCTTTTTCCATAAAACGATTCTCAGCGAAGCTTTGGTGTATAACATGAATATTACTATCGGTAATAACTAAAATCAATCAGCTGTTTTATGACCAAAATACCAAAAGTAATATATATTTAAATAGCTTAAAATTAGAAAAAATATTTAAAAATTTTTTTTCATTGATTTTTACTTTCTTTCTTTTTTTTTGGTGAAATTTCAAGAATTATTGACACATTTTTTGCCGATATTCGAACACATTTTTATACCAAAATAATACACATCGAAAAATTTTAATGGGAATTACAAAAATTGAAATGGCTATTAGAAATTGCTTAGAATTTAATATTATAAAACAAAACTAATAATATCGATATCCATGGTAACCAAATTAACAAATTCGCAACTATGTACTAGTAACTACGGTCAGACAGAGGAACAGATGGACACAACGTGGATATGAGATGTCTTGATGTTTAGATGTTTTAGATGTTTAGAAGCCTAAAATTATAAAACAATGCTTAAATACGCAATGTTTAAACAATTCGAGTATGTGAATAATCAGTTATAGTAATAATTAGTGTCGCATATAAAATGCATTCAAAAACATCTTCGGGAACTATTCAACTTTAATTTTTTATATGTGAAAATATACTATGTATATTTTAAAAACAAAACTCAAAGTTTAGTATACATTTAGAGATAATGAAGATAGATAAGTTTATAATTATTGTAAACGTGAATTTCAGTCAAATTACATTACTCTAAAAAAGTTCGTTTATTTTTGTAATACAACCTTAAGTCACAACTTAAATCATTAAAAACCGCCAATTTATCCGACGTAATTTATAATATAAATGTAGATATTTCGTGCAATAATATCCAAAGTAATTTTCATTTTCACGAAATTAATTCGAAGAAAAACAAATACAAAATATTAATATAATATACTAACACGATAAACTAACATTCAATTATTATTTAAAAACCCGTATCAAATAGATATAGTGATTTATATTTATTATTTAGTCCACAGACAGCAGTGGATCTATTGGCACCTCATTCATTTTATACCGATTTCACAACTGCCGCTGAGAATAAATAAATACATTCTAAGAAGATTACGTCATTTTTCAAATTGTAAACGACGTATTAATACATGCGTCATTATAAAAAAACACACCTAGTACTGGCAAACTAAGCTGGATCAGAGAGTACGATCGCACTCACAGTTAATTAGAGGCCAAAGGGGGCGCAATATTAATTTTTTGTGGAAAAAGTCTATTTAACAATTATTAATTCACTAAGTTTAAATTTACTATTGAATATTATAAAGTTTTTTTCAAAAAGTTTGTGGTAATAATATACAATTTATTAAAAATTACCAAAGTATCTATGTATATATTAAAATGTATATATGTATTACATTTAATTAAGTGATAAAAATATAATTTTATACCTTTCCCATATCATAGAAAAAATAAAATCCAAATTCGATACAAATTTTAAATTGACTAATTGATAAGCAAGAAAATTATTCACATTTCTAAATACATTAAAAATATAATATATAAAAGTGAACCCCGGTAAAAAAAAAAGTACTAAGTAGGTACCTACTAAAATTATTCTAAAAATTTGGATTGTTTTTTTTTTTTAATATTTGATTAATAGGTTCTAAAATGTTTAAGTTTTTAGTTCTTGAGTATATTTCAAATTGAAAATATATTTATTTAATTTTAATTTTAATAAATTTTCATCTAGAAGTTATTATAAAATTACCAGATTTAAAAAAATTGTTGGTGGTTGATTGAAGGTTTTCGAACTTGGGGCCAAAATTTCAAGTTACGCCACTGATACCTAGATATACTACTTAAATACGAGGTATTTCTTGTACGATATGGTAAAAATATATATATTTATTAAAAATCGCTTTAATGCACTTAAGTACTCGACGATAAGCATGAGTACAAAAAAATAAACATCTTGACATTCAAAAAGACAAAATCATAACAAACCATAGTAATATTATCTCATATTATAATACCAAAATAAATACCAAGCATATTCCATTAAATGTCGTAAAATATACATATAATTATTTCGTGTACGAGCAACACTTGACATCGTTTAAACGTATCCTATAAACACTTGAGTACAATAAGTAAACTGAACTCTGATAGAAATCTTTTTCCGATTTAAAATAATAATACAATATACCAAAGGCGAGTTGAGTTCAAAATATTTTCGAGATTTGGAATCCAGGGAAAATCTAGAGAACTACTATTATTCACTCTATTATTGTAATATATTAGAATTAATATTTTATAGTGCAAAATCTAATCAATAATCATATTTTTATCATAATTTTGATGTAAAATATGAATTTGAAACCAAAAAATTCTCCCATTAATTGCGCCTAGTGATGTAAATTTGCATAAAAAAAAATTTTGTGAAAATTGTTAAAATTTATAAGTAGATAAGTGTACTTTTATTATTAAACACGTTATTAATACTTTATTACTATGTACTTCATCAATTATCATTAAATATTTTTAATAATCTAATAATAAAAGTACAGATATTTCAAACTTCTATTTTAATACTATATCCGTTATTAAGGTTAAACAACTTTAAAATAATTATTCCAGAATAAATGTACGATCATTGATCACAAATAGTAAAATAAAAAGAGTAAATTATTTAAATATTCATTGAACATTATAAACAGTATGACCAACTATTGCATCTTCACATAATGAAATATTTTTTAAGAAATTAATAACAATAAAAATTTTCAAATTTTGAATGAGCGTTGAAAATGTTGGTGAAAAAAATATTTCAATTGAAAGTTTTAAAGCTTACATCTGTAGTTACGCCAATGCTGCAGTACCTATACTATGTGTTAAGATATTCGGCTTTTATAATGTAATATCCTATTAGTATAATATAATATTTAATAAAAAAAACATCAAAAATGCTTGTCCGCTAGGCATCAGCTAAAAGAAACCAGTGCGTTATTTTAAACTATATCTATTTTCATTAAAAATAATGATACCTAGTTAAAAAATGATTTGATATCGCCAGAATGCCAAACCCATAAAGTTTTTTCTACAAAGTTTACATTAGAAAGTCATTTGGAAAAATGTTATTAAAAATGCGCAAAGGAAAATCTCTTGGTGGTCGTAAACAGGTAAACGTATAATATAATGTAATGAAATTTAATGAAAGAAGTGGCCTTTTCAATAGAATTTTATTTTATTTTTTAATTATAAAGGTTTCCATCAAATTATTATATTCACCATTTGAATATGTAATCATGTCAATACAGACAATAATTATTTGTAACGTGTTATGTTCCACGACTGCTAGAAAATTTTCCTTTAAATTTCTAATAATATTTTTTCGAATGACTTGAAATGTAAACTTTGTAAAAAAAACTATACGAGATTTTGTTATTCTGACGATATTAAATCATTTAACCACTATTTTTTAATAATTGTTTTTTTTTTTTTTTTTGGAAAATATTTTAAATACATTATTTACATTTAAAGACACAATAATTAGTAATATTTTTAACAGATCATATGTATATATAAATATATATATATATATATATATCAGCGATTACTATCACGTCCAAACTATTTTAGAATATATATATACGTTTCATGACAATTTATACTTATGGTATGTATGTATTATTGATTAATGTAAAAATGTCTATTATATCCGAAAAAAAAGCGACATTAGTCTCTATGAAACAAAAAAATAAATCGTTAATCTTAAATTTTATTGAAATCGGGTCGGTATACTTTACTCTAAAAATCAACTGGCTCGAAAATTCAAAAAATACGAAGAAATGTGTGGAAAATGATATTTACAACATCATTATATATCTTCGTTGTTTTTATCGTACAAACTAATTAATTTTAAAGTAATTTTAAAGTGATTACATAGTTATACATATCTGAAATGCATATTCATGCAGTCGTCATCGCGCAATACACATTTGCGTTTTTTATTAGCTTGGTGGGACAGTCCTACTGGTCGACTGGATTTAGTTATGGATCTCAATGATAATTTAAAAATATGATATTTAAATGATTTTGTTTGTATAAAGTCTAGTACATCTCATATATTTAGTTTAAATTCAAAACTATAGTCGCGAACCCCAAGCGTGTGGGAATTTTGGTCCGGGTGTCCCCATTGAATTAATTATCACTCCGTATATATTTGATTACAGATTATAAGAATTTTAAGATGTCGTTTTCCATATTTTTAATGTTGTTTTTGAACATGTTTGATAAAATAACAATGGCAACCTTTACAAATAGTGTGAACCTATCTATTTTATATTACTATTATATATATATATATATCATATAATATTTGGATTTTTCAAATGTTATAATTAAAGCAGAACGTGATACGATATAATTTGTAGGTATACGATATTGTTATTCTCACGTATGATTACAAAAAAAAAAAAACGACAATTATGATTAGGTAGGGATAATAAGCAGTACCTAGTTTATTTTTCTATATCACTGATGGCTGAAACGATATTAGATTGCCCCCAATGTCTAAATATATTCAACAGACCGTTCCGTTACCATTTTACAGTCGTGCCCTACGCAGCGTAAGTACATTTAACACACAAGTCGGTTTACTATCATCGGTTTTCATCAGTTTCTCGAGGTCTTAGATTCCATATCTAAGTACATTTACAAGTATTACAAGTAATTTGTTAAATTTATTACTATATTATTTTAAAGGATGTTAATCATTCGCATGCTAACAAATAACTAACATTTATATAATTTATGTAATAACAAATAAGAATATATAGCATAATGAACAATTAGTGTTTCTGTTTCCATATTCGAGTTGATATTAGACATGTGATCATGTCACCAGCATGAAACCAGTGCCGGATCTAGGGGGGGGGGACACTTGCCCCGAGCACCATTATTGTGGGACGCAAAATATAAAAATATTTTTGTTATAAATTTGAACCAAACATTTTAATACCTAATATTTTAATAATAAATATACGCATAGACGTTATGATTATGATGTTATCGGAAACAATAATATCTCAGTTAATACATACTTGCATGTATACATGCATTATGTTATACATGCATTTTTTATAGTGTATATTTTATACATTTTGGAATTTACGTTAAACATTAATTTTAATGAAATTTTATCATAACTACTATGTTAAATCATCTGAATTATAAGAGTGCAGTTCACGAAGTTCTCTCTGATCTTTGTATTTTGTAAGAAAATGAATCCTCCGAAAATAATGACTTTTAAAAATGGTAACGACATTTTTTGTGTTTTTTTTTTTTTTTTTGAGACAAAAATATTTTTCAAAAGCATTTTTCTTGATTTTAGATTTTTAAACATAAATTTAGACACTTTATATCCACGTTGTGTCCATCCATCTGTCTGTATGGTTACAGGTACTAGTAAATAGTTATGAGTTTGTTGATTTAGATATCAAGGAGTAGATATTATTTTTTTTATAATATTTTCATTACATAATTACTAGGAAGATATAATTAAAAAAGATATAATTCGTTTTATTTTATAATGTTTTTAGATTATTATTTCGAAACCTGAATTTTAGCATACTCACAGCGATCTTTTCTAACTTTTTTAAGAATTATTATTTAGTGTGCAATATTAACGTTTCTCAGTTAACTCTAGCTAGATAATAACGAGCAAAATGAATATTTTTATAATGGCTTAGTTGTATGCTATGTTAATATTATACTAATGTTAAACCAGCAAAAATAATTTTATTTAATTTTTATTAAATTTACGTTTTTATGCCAAAATTAGATAGCTATAAATGAACATTCTGATATTAATTTGTATATAACACAAATTTACTAGTAATAATAGTCAACACACTCGGTCATCGTATATATGCTCCTTTCATTCCGTGGAGAATACAGTAAAATTGATAGCTAGGCAACGCCCATTTTATGCACCATGCGTACGCATATCAACAGAGCTATTGCTCTAAAAGTTAAATTACGCGAAAAAAAATATGCAAAATGGTTTTTGTGGACAACAAAAAGTCGTAAACGGTCTTTGTTTTTGTTTTGTTTATTTACGTGTTTTTTTTTCCAAAAAAATCCCTTACGTGCGACTGCATACACGAAATGGATTCAACCCGGTCGCATAAATATGAATAATTGTATATACTATACGTGCGATACTGCACTGTGTCCCAGAATGCGAGTAGTACATGATTGCGGACTGGAAGCTATTAAATCTAGGGCTAGACGATCAATAATATTGACAATACATCATCAATACTTCTAGAATTGACAATAACTTTAATCGTATCATATGTATATTGACGGATTAACGGTTGATATTGACAAAATATTGATTGGAATCCGGATTTTCTGTTATTTTTGCATCAATACTGGATTATTGTCGTTGGTATTGATCGTATGAGAACAAGCATCAATATTTCTATCAACATTCAGTGTATTTTGAGTCACGCAAGTGTGCTGATCATTACTTTTATTGTATGTAGTTCCTTGACCATTGTGTCGTTTTTGTGACAGCGACTGACCACAATACCGATGATGAAGTTATTGGATCAACTGATTCTGCTATAATCTTTCCTTGACAGTTATCCAATATGCTTTCTCTCATATTGTGTCCTTCCATTTCAAAAACGGTTCAACCATACTCAAAAGTGTTTTAAATGTACTTTCCTTCATACAAAAGGAATTATCTTAGTTAATTTTCAACATCCCTGAGGCTGATTTCTTTCAACAACACAAGATAACAATATTGTTCTTTCTTGTTCAAGCATTCCTTCATCAAGAGTTTGCATTTTCCCTGATGATGGATAGCTCCGAACGCCATTATAAAAGCTAAGCAAACTTTTGTACGATTTTCCATTTTACCAAATTAATAAAATTATCGAATATTATCCTTCTATTTTATAAAAATAAAACCGCACGGATTCACACCTACTTAAACACGAGAGACACTAAGCAAAATTCTTTAATATTGATGAAAGTATTGTCAATAATATTGATCGTGTAAGACAGATCAATATTAAGCTAGTGTTAACAATAATATTGACAATTTTGGTATTGTCAATATTATTGATCGTCTAAAGCCTGTTATACAACACATACGCGGCTCTTACCGCAAAGCATAGTCACGTGGGCCTAATTATAAGTCACAAAATTATTTTCCAGCGACATTCTCAGTACCGCTCGGCAAACAGCGGCCGGGCAGGCGAACGGTCTAAATTAAAGAAAAGCTGAGCGGCCTGGTAAATTAACGATTTCTTTTAAAAACTAATGAAATCATTATTTCTATTTATAATTGGTATAAATAACATTTGAATATTCGACTTTGGAAATTAAATTTACTCAAATATTATTTTAAAAATATCAACTTTATCCCGTGTTATACACATTTCAATAGTCGTCCTGCATATAAAATTATACTGCAGTATACTTTCTGCTTTTCTTAGCCCACTTCACTCGGTCCATATAGGGAATAAAAAAAATGAAAAAGAAAAAAATATAATATATCTTACAGTTTAAACCACTAACATTGATTGTGCGTCTGGCATATATACGAGTATATCGTATATATTATATATTTAAATATATACGAATGTCTTTAGAGTTGAGAATTTTAGAAAATAAATCTATTATACCATTGTATTTGGAAAAATACTATGTAATATTAAATATCTGTAATACCGGGTGGTTATTTATAGTTTTCTTGGCCAATTTTCGTATTAAGAACATATATTATTTTTAATATTAATATTTAAGCGAGGAGGTGAAGTGACTAAAAAATTATTCCTTTGACCCTATATCCATACGCACCTTATTTTTTATCTGATATTTAATATCATGTTTCATAAAAATTACTTGTTAAGCTATGAACACATTCGGCGCTTAGGTCACTCGGACGCTCCATATTACAAATAGAACTACACCAGACCCTACGATTGGTCTAAAAACAAAGTATAAACATCCATAATCAAATAAAACAATAGTCCCAAAAATAATCACGATATAATATATGATGCACCTTATAAGTTATAAATAGACCTGACATAAGAATATAGGCCCAATGGCTGTCAAATAAGCAAGAACAAGAGCAAGAGAGGAGTACCACAAAATACCAAACAATATTATTTACCGATATAAAGGTGCCTTTTTCTTATAAATAATAAACTCGTAATTATATTATAAATAATAAAAACGTTAGATAATATTCGATATTTTCTAAATTAAAACTTACGGAAAAAATATTTGGTGCTCCTAAAATATTTTTTTTTAAAGTTCAAGAATACAAAATGATAGAGATAAAAATACTTAAGTGGTAAATTTTTTTTAGAAATGTAGTCCCTATTTAAAATTACTTCAAATTGATTTTATGTTAAAATATTCAACAAGATATACCTACCATTTTGACGTTATTTTTTTTTTTTTTTACGACGAAAACGTTTGATCTAAATATCAAAACTCCAATAATACTCCATTAAATATTTAAATCGTATATATAGCGTAATATTTAAAGAGATATATCCGCATAACAAGAGTGAATTGTACACAGGCCTAACTCAATTTATGGATATATTGAAATAATTTATAGAATGCAATTATTCATTGGTATATAGTATTAAGGTACATTTCGAATACGTGAACGGAATATACGGCCCTATCTGATTTCAACTCTATCTCGTATTTAAATTTTTTATTTATGATTACATTTTGTACGCGATTCTCCCGATTCGTCGTCGAATACCTATATATAGGCAGAAGAGTTACTGTTATTGCGAATAACTTTTACCAATTGATGTGAAAAAAAAAAAATACCATAAAATATTTCTTATATATATATATACGTTATGTTTGTGTGTGTGTTTTTAATCTCCCGATTAGTTTAATGACTAGAATGTTTCTCCATTATTCTCTATTTGTTATATTTATAGCATATATCGCCCAAATATTTATTGGTAATTTTTCGATAATTAATTTAGTTCCTATAATATAGTATCATATCCATTTTTTCCATACACGTGTCTGAATATTCATCTTCATTTTATACTTTTTTTTTCGTTAAAACTATCAATACTCGTTTCCCGTCACTGAATGTATCTACTTAAGATCCATCATCTATAACAATTGTAGTTATTTTCTTTCCTGAATATGTAAAATATTATTCACTATTTTCAGTTTGTCTTTAACAATTTTTCGTTTAAATTCTCATTTAGAAAATCTTAGTCTTAATATCATTACCTTTCATATTATGTTGTAACAACGTTGTCCATTTATCATAGTATGTTATGGTTTATAGCTAATATTAATATATTTTATAGTACCTACCTATATTTATCGTAGTACGACGGTCGGTTATATAGTTTTTCGTGATATAACAGCTCATTAACTAGTCATTTAAAATATCCTAAAGTTTGTTGACAATAAAAATATTATGATTTTATTATTTCAATTTAATTTTACTCAAAGAGCCAATATTGCAGTTTAATCGATAAACTCGTCCGTAGTACACAATAACACAATAATAAAAATACGGATTTTGGACTAAAAATAATAGATAATACAAATTCAAAACATTGCCTTACTCTACGGGATTGTTCACTAAACTTTGGATTATTTTAGATTAAAATTTATTTCAAATAATCCGAACAAACATAGCGAAGGGTTCTTATATTTTACAGTGAATAACGATACTGTTTACCATAATATTATATGAATACATATACCACACTTTTTTTCTGAAAATATTGGCAATTTATTCAAATGTTTTGGGTCAAAATGCACATATCGAACTATAGATACCTACTATAAATAATATTTATACCATCCAAAAGAAATTCCAAAAGTAAAACGATTTATGAGGTAAAATTTTACCCAACTTAAATCTATTTCTAATTGATAAAAATAACATTATCACGAATGGAATACCGAAAAGAATATTTAATAAAACATAATAATACAAGTATTTATTTTAATAAATTTTGAAATATGGATTTATGAATAAAATATTACAAAATAGCTGCTATACTGATATATATTCATCTTCAAATGTATTAATAAAATTACGAACTTTTGAATATAAAATCAAATTTGTGACCATAAAAATATACGTCAGCGTACACCAATTTATGCATTGAAATATGCGTATAATATTATATTTTCCCTTAAATTGAGTTGGTATAACAACGTTTATTGAACATATTAAGTAAACGTTTAAAACTTTTTAAGGTAGCTGGTTTCATAGGGACCGCATCTGCTGAGGTAGAACTTTGTATAATTTTATATTTCACTTTTGTTACATTGCCATAAATATTTCCATTACGGTCAGTTAAAAAAATAACATTATTCACTATTTGAATATTATATTGATTATGGATTTATAAATGAAAAAAGTTTTTATTTAAATATTTATCAAATAGTTTTTTAGGGGATTTTAAAAATGACTCGTGGAAATACATATAATCTAAATTTTATTCATGTTCATTTTTTTATTTTTAGTACTACATACATTTATATATATATTATACATTAAATGCTTGAAAATTTGTTTTAAAAAAATATTGTATAACCCCAAAACAAATTCCTTACTCTGTATAAAACATCTGAACTTCATTATTCTTTACGAAACATCAATTATTTCATCGAAAATAAATCAATATGGGAACCTTCAAAAAAATTTTAAAAAGCTACCACCAAATCTTTATTTAAATTATGTAAATCAAATTTGTATTTTTATATCATCATTTTGTATATGATCGTATTTGGTATAGTGATAAATGGCATAGTTCAGACAAAAATATCGTTTAAATTTGTTTATATTGTTTATTTTCAAACATTGATAATAAAAATGCATTTTTAATGTGCATAATACCACTGGGTATTATCGAGTTAATAAGTTAAAAATTTGGTTAATTTTAAATAACTTTTAACTTAATTTTTATATTTGATTTTGGTTAACTCAACTTATTGATTTAAATTTTTTTTGGTTATATTAATTTTTAAATAACGAGCTACTTTTAATTTAAACACATAGTTAAATTAATTTTGAAATAATTGATACATTTTGATTTAAAATTGTGTCTATTGTCAAAATGGTTAAATAAAAATAAAGTTGTTTCAGTAGTTTCTATAATAATTATTATTTTAGGTATAAGAATTATTTATTTTCCGAAAATATAAATAAAACAAAAATACCTATAGGTATATTATATTAATAATCTCTCCGTAATATAAATTGAGGAATTTGTTAGATTTCCAACCAATAAACAATATTTAGGTATTTAAGTACTAATTTTAAATGAGCAAATTCCATTTGTTAAAATTTTAAAGAAAAGAGTAGGTAGGTACCTACTAATTAAACATTTTTATGAACATATTTGTTGTGAATTTTAATAATTGTTATTACAAAATACATTGTAGTATTTTCAAAAATATTATATTAATGATTTTTAAAAATTTAAAAATTATTTAAGTTCAAAAATAACAATATAGCGAAAGTTCCGCACAAACTGTACACTAGACCGCATGTTGTTTAACGTTCACAAATCGCAGCGGTCTGCGGTCATCCCGCCCGCGCGGACAGACCGCTTACATATTTGGATATTTCGGAAAATGAATATGTCATTACAAAACAAGTTGTTACAGATTATTGTTGTTTAATACATGGTATCCCTATAGTGCATATTTTAATAATTCCTAAAACCAAACTGTACAGGATTTAAATTTACCTACCTGATTTGAGGTAGGAAAATCGAAAAATAAAATTAATTGAAATATGAGTTTTATTGAGGTCGGCTATTCTCATATTTTCTTTTTTTTTATCGAGTTATGTATTAATGAAAATTTTAAGACTTCCACTCTTCAACAATATATACGAATAATATTTGAGTTTATTATCAATGTTACAAATGGAATAATGCAGTTTAATTTATTTAATGACATATTATTAATAATTATAGCTACATAAAGGTTTTGATAAATTTTAGGATACCTTGTATTTTATAAATTTTTTAAGATGAAATTTCAGAAGAAGAAAACTCATATTTTCTTATTTAGATAATGTATATTATTATATATACGATATATGTAAACGGCATTGCCATATATAGTAATGTGGCATGTAAGGATATAATATTATGAAGGGATCGTGAAAGTGAATCATGGAAAATGTGTACCAAAGATCAATGCTAAATATTTCATTGTTAATATATATATTCAAAAATTTTATACGAGTATATAGTACATATGTGACAATATATATTATAATTATGGCAATTATTGGTATGGTATTCCTTAAAAATAAATATCTATAAATATTACTATTTACTGAAAATTCGCAAACATATCTTTGTAACAGTTACATAACAGTTATAAAAATATAAATCCAAATCTACAATATAACATTTATATAACAATTTTTAAATTATTTTATAAGATTTAAAAAAGTATAATAAATACAGGTATAGATACTATATAGGTACCTACATGTATTTTGTCAAGAAAAAATCTAATTAAAATTAAGATTTTAACAACTAATGATCGATATAGTTTTATATTATCGTTTATAAAATTTCGTATCGTGTTAATATATGCAATACTCAGAAAATAGATCAATAATTATTATAAAATAATTATTGATCTACAAATTATTGTACGGTAAAAACAGCGTAGGTACATATTATATAGATATTTAAATTTTTTCACGAAATATTTTAATAGTTTCGATATTTACGAGATTTTACGACCAATAATTATTGAATAGTGATAAATAAATTTACCGAAAAATTGTTGCCTCAAATCCACAATTAGCGAAATGGCTAAAAACAACGCTATGAGAAAATATAGATATGAAACTATTATGAACTGATGTAACATTTTTAATCAATTTACACTGTATTTGTGTTGTTTTTCTTTATTGTTTGTTAATATTATGTTTGTACACCAGTATAATTGCGTATTACCACGGCACGTACAGTATTTAAGGTCGATATTTACATAAATATTGGAAAAATAATATGCATATAAAACTCGAACCGTCTTTATATAGAAGATGATATAATAGACACTACATACTTTAAATTTTTGTAAGTATACGAATACGTATATTACGCTTCGAGCTATTATATTATATCAGACCCTGGCAAACTGCAAACACGATCGCGGAGATTTCTCTAGATTAATTTTTGTAATATATTTATGTTTCATACAAAAAAAAAAATTTTTTTTTTTTTTTTTCGAAACGAGAACGAAAATAAAATAAAACCAAAATATTTATAAGACGCGTAGTTCTTAGACATGCATTAATATATTTTCCCTATAAAGTCTACCATTACCCTAGTTCGCTTATTTATCAACAATATTCTTTTGTCTGTAAAAATTTCTCATTGTCCTTTTACGCTACGTTTACATGAATATATACATAATATATATATACGCATATATTCGCATTCACTCGATAATATAAAAGGGGACTTTTATGAAGATGACTGTTTGGAAAAAATGTAACGAAGGATTATTATACTTGTAGTGTAGAACATATATGAAAAGAATAACATGAAATACTCCTTCCACAAACTGACTATAGTAATTATATTGATTACACACATCAAGGTACAGGATCTAAATGTATATCCCAACAGAAAATGTACAATTTGAATTACTGATTTGTCATATAATAATATAGTATATATATTTAATTCTAAACTATCACTTTAGTAATAAAATACAAGAATATATTGTAGATTATAAATTATTGTTTTGGAAACTTGATAAATGTACATAATATTTAAAAAATACCGTACACTTTTTAACGCCAGTCGACCACGTTTTTAATTGCTTGGCGTATAAATGATTATAAATTACTAATGTCATTCAAATTAAAACTTTATACATTTTTTGATTATTATCTTGTTGAGATTCACCCAGAATTATATTGTAGTACTCAAGCACGTATCAATGATTTGTTTTTGTTAATTTCGATTCCTAGTCTATATATACACTATACGCCACGGCATACGTACATATACATATCATATCAGTAGGTAGCAAAAACTAATAATTGTAAAAAATTTAAGGAAAAAGTCTTCTTCTTAATAGCTGAACAAATTAAATAAATAAAACAAATTAAATCATTTAGATCAGATTCTTCTCGTTACAACCAAGTTATAGAAGAGAACCTATATATATATATATATATATATAAGTTGATGAATGCTAAATTGAAAAACCAAATAAAAAAGTAAAAATTAAATCGTCCATATACCAAAAAATTATAAAAAAATTCACGCTACAAGAATTAACTTTGGAAATCGATTCAAAAAATGTAATCGGAATATCGCATTACATCATTGCATTGAACTAAACAAACTACTTATATAGGCTACAGTTAAACGTAATATACGGTTTATTATTTTCCATAAAAATATTGTAAAATAATGAAAAACTGTAGTAAGGAATAAGCCAAATGAATTTTCAATTCTCTTTTTTATGCAATATTGCAGTGATTGCAGGTCGGATGAAATAATACGTTCTGCACCCCTGGCACAAACGTTATTCACATGCCTATAATAATATGACACTAACAGTTCTGTTTTTTATTTTTTATTTTTTTTTTTTCGATTTATATATATATACATAAAAACGTCGCATTTCCTCCGTATCCAACAGACGGCTTCTACCACGATTACGTTTACTATGACGTTAAAACGAATTTACTGCGAGGCGTTTCATCTTGAAATGTTTAATACGTAGATATATATATATATATATAGGTAAAGAAAATCCTCGCACATACACACATATATATATATATATATGTTTGTTTTTTTTTTTTTTTTTTATTCGGAAATTTGACGCAATACGGTTTTCTTCTGGTGTTAATTGAAGGCGGAAACGTGTGAGAAATCGCATTCGGTTTTCGTGCACGCGAAAAATACTAAAAAGAATTTACACCGCACGCGTGACTATCGCCTGATTGGAATCCAGGATGAGAACGTCCGTATACGAAGTTGTTTGGGATATATCCAATATTAAAGTATACGGGGGAGGGCCTTTGCGTCGAAATGAAGGACACGCAAACGACTGGACATGATCCAAAGAAGTGTATTGCTGCACGATATCCATAATACTGCAGCCGTATAAGTATATATATACACAGCAAATTAACAGATCAAACTTTCATAAATACCTATACAATGAATATATGGAATAAAAATGAAAAACTATCTTAGGTTTGGTATGAGATAAAAAAAAAACATTGTATTTCAGTTTATTGCTTTCCCTGCCCTTCCTATCACTACTCGCAATGATTTTCAATTTCCTAAAATTATTTGAATTCAAAACACTCGGCTAGACTAGGTATTGAAAAAAAATTTTACTATGAATGTACAACTTTTTTTTATTATTATTATTATTATTATTATTATTATTCCAATATCATTTCCATTTTTAATACTAGAATTTAAGATCGAATTTTTAAATAAACAAAGAACTACCAAAGTTCTAAAACTGGATTATCAATAAATACGTAGATAATAGATTAACTCAATGGAGCGGAAGCTTCTGGCGTCAAATCGATACAAATTTTTTAAATCGTATATAAACGTATTTATTTTTACACATCGATATGTTTTTTTTGTCTAAGTACGATCATTATACTATTTATACTTATAAAAGCAACAGGCATACAGGCCGTCGATATGGATAGGAAGTAGAGAACCTCTCATTTCTAGGGGCCCCATGCTTTTATTTTTAGGGGTACCTATAAGAAATTTAATGAGCAATAAAAGACCATCAATTTTTTCTAGGGGGAAGGGGGGATGAAATTTTGAAAGAATTGCCTAATCATCAAAATTTTAATGACGGCTCACGTTACATGACAAAACAAATATTACTTAATACCAATGAAAAATATCCAAGAACTCATTTACATCAATTGATGCAACTAGAAAAAAAATCAAAATGTTAACCTGTTTATATAATATAGTCACTGGAGAGTTTGTTTTGTTATATTATATAATTTTATTCTATACATTTTATAAAATGAACTTCTAATATTTGAACCCAAACTGTATGTATGAGTTATAATAATTTCATTTCACCCAATATTGTTCATTAAATTCGTTGTGTTTATTCGTATAATCAACTATAATCCTATATTCCTATACGCCAGTAAAAGTACAAAATTGCATAACACACAAATTCAAAAAGTCAAATAAACACAAACTCAAAGTTTAAACAATAAATCAAAACTATTATACGTATATATGTTGTATATTTCAGGCTACTAAAAATACAAATGTACTTCGTAAATTTAGTTGTTGAATCTTTCATAAATTTGAACAGACAGTATAATATGAGGCATAATATATTAAACTTTAGTTATAAAATTATATATATAGTTATACATAATAATTATAATTGATTATTATGTTATCAATATTAATTAAAAATGAATTTGAAATATATTTGAATATTCAATTATTAATATACGATATAGGTACTATATACATAATATATAATGAATATTTAAAATATGAATTCAGCATTTTCAATTAAATATAATATACGCATTATGGTAAATAAAATTATTATAATAAATAACTATAAAAATAAAAATAAATACTCTAACTATTATCATATTTTAGTTTATTTCAAGTTCTAATACAATATTAAATTTAAATAATATTATTGTATAAATTTTGTGTATTTTTTTTTTTTTTTTTTTTTATTAATAGTTGTGCTCGCATTAAATATGAATACTGTATAAAGTTGTTCAATTTAAACTACCAACAAAGCAACCCCAAGTATTCTGTTGACATGAAAGACGATTATATTGTCACGCTAAGTTTTCCCCGTATACATCAATAATGAACGCTGGCAAGAAGAATATTATTCAAATAGAATTGCGATAGGTACAAATTACAATACCAACCCATGCCAGAAAATATTTAGTTCCATACAAATGGAAATGTTTGAACGAGCATCGAAATAATTACATACAAGACATATTTTTTTTATAATTTACGTACCCTTATTAGATAAATTCAAAATATTATTCGAAATTAAGATTGGATTAAAAAATTTTAAGAATCCTTTTTATTTAAATTTATATCAAGTAGATATACCTATCAAATTATGTTTTTAATTTTGCATAATATATACGAATTATTTTTAAAAACTAAGTACTATTATATATAATATATATATTATATATTATACTACTTATCTATTAAATAAAATAAAACTTAATTTCCAATTAATTATTAATAAAAAAAAACTAAGCTGCTTATGATTCCTATATTATTCTAAATGTATAACAATAAAAATTCAAAATTCAAATCCATATAGTATACTTCAGAATTTAAGGCCAACAAGTTTTCGACAAGTATATATTCACGTTTTTCGTTATGTACATTTTTATATTTAGAAACCCCTTTCAACTAAGTTTTGCCTCTCCTCATAATATTTTTACTAGAAAATCTGATTTCCCTTAGACTGCTTTAACATCTGGTGGATGATTAATTGATTTTAATTAATGTACACATTCACTATAAACATAAGCTTAGTACTTATATATATATATAGCTTAACAATGTATATATTGTTAAACAAAATTATATAAAATTATCGATAACATAAACGTGGTAATTTATAAATTATTATATCATTAAGCATATTATATATGAGTACCCAATACGAAACTGTATATTTTATAATTATTACGATTATATAAAATACAAAAGTAACAAACAAATAGTGATCAAAATTTCCTGAAAAATTGTTTTTGGAATAAAACTAAGATAAACAAGAAAATGTTGTGGTATTCAAAAAATTAATTAATTATACTGACCATGTAATGGTCTTGTGACATGTGTGATAGTTCGGAAAATATATTTCTACCTATATATGCATATAAATAAATAATAGCTTCGACCAATTCATTAACTATATACAAATCAAAACTATATTTAGGGATAAATTTTCAAATTTAAAATGTAATCAATTATATATGTTACTCCATGTATTATTTCTTATCACCTTATCAGTCGTCAGTTTTGCTATTATTTGGCCCACATTTTTTTAGCTAAGTAATTTGATTCCCATACTTAACTTTTATGCAAAGTCCATGGAAATCTTTAGTGAAATAACGGCATATAAAACAGATCATTTAATAAGGTCGATCACTTTAAATATAGTTTAAACAAATAACCGTAAGTACTTACATATCATATTCCATACAATTGGTTTAAATTTCATCGAACTTACCTGAAAAAAAAATATTTCAATTAATATTGTATACACATAAAATAAACTAAATTATTGTTATATAATATATTTTGTATATGTTTGTAAAATATTTATATCACAACAAAAATTATTAGTTAAAATATAATAAAAATGTCCTTTAATAAATTTATTATAAAACTATATAAACGATTCGATGCCCAAAAATACGCATATAATTAAAATTTTATATATATAATTTTTAAACTAAAAAGTAGATACTTACTAAAAATAGATATTAAAATAATTTTTTTTTATATTCTGATAAAAAATACGCATTTTTCAGAAATGTATTATTTTTCATTTTATATAGGGACTATCTATCTAGGAAAAAGGATAATAAATATAATTTTATACCGTATTTTAATAACCACATAAATACTGATAAAATTACACATTATATAAAATGGTAAAATCATTCTGATAAGTCGTTTAGATAGAATATCGTAAATATCTCACATAAACTCAAATTGCCTTAATACCTATAAGTATTTATTAAATAATAAATTATTGATACTTCTAATATTACTTAAAATGTTTTTAAAGAAGAAAATTGTTAAAGAAAAAAATATATTAAAATGTATTTGGTCGAGAAATAATAAATTCATTAAATATATTTGTCTGTTTATTAATAGAGCACTAAAATAAATAATAAAAACTAATGTTAAATATCTAAAATACCTAAAATCTTAATATTTTGCATAGTTATTTTTTGTAAAAACAATAAATTATAAAAATAAAAATTTTAAATAAACAACGGGCAGACATAGATAATATTCTCATCTATAAACTTGGTAAAAGGTTAAATTTACTCTAATATTAAAAATAACAAAGTTGTAATAAGAATTCTCAATATAAATATTGTTAGTGGACAAACTAAAAACCTAACCTTATTTGTTCTCTATGCGGATTGGACAGAAAATGCCAAGGTGTGTGTTGTGTGGTGTCCTCTTAAGGGGCCGTAACACATGCGATTTTTAAGGGGTTCTATAAAGGCAATTTTTAAGAAATATTATGAAAAATAAAAATCTAACAATTTAGAAATATTTAAGTATATTTTTTAATTGATCTAAAAATATCCCCGTACCATATTAATTTTTATTGTCGTGTAATCACGAAATCTCGGTCTAAAAAAACCAATAAGCATAAAAATATTTTAGAACTTTGGCAAGTCGGATTTACAATCTGTCAACAAATTTGAATGTGTCAGTCTGTCTTCTAGGGATCGATCTAGGTATTTTTATTTATTATTACACATTAAAATAAAATCACGGTTTAAAAATTGCTATTTTTAATAATAAATAACACAGCTAAAAAATAAAAATAAAATAATTGATTGATCCCTAGAAGACAATCTGATTAATTCAAAACGGTTTTCAGAATTTAAATCATACTTTTCAAAGTCCCACAGTTTTGTCAAGCTTTTAGGTCGATTTTTCGTTGGTGTTGCGGCCGCTCAAGACCACCAATGTTTTTATCTAAAACCAAACACACAATAAGTGGAATAAAACCAACCAAATTCAGTCATATATGTTTTTCAATATTTTAAGTAATTGGATATTTTTTGCGCCTACTAATATTGTAAAAAAATAATCAAGATAAGAGGGTCATTTTATGAACAATCATCTTACGTTTTACGCCATTTGAGAATATTATTAGATTTACTGAGTATAGATATACATTTTTTTTTAGCTACCGATGTAGATAACACATAATATTATTGTTATGCTCTGAAATGAAATAAAATACGATGTCTATTGATAAGTGACAAGAATTAATTAGAATGTATTCAAATATTGTTGTATGAACTAGTTACAATTGTTTTAAAACCGATAAAAGTTTGAACCGCGCGACCGATACCGTATAGAAAACAATAACCTAATTTTGGAGAAACAACAGAACACCGTCGACAGTATCATAAACAACGTATATATATAATATGTATTTATATATATATATATATATACATATATATATATGAAATGTTTCAACAAAATATAGAGATATAGCTGTCAAGTATTGTATTTAATAATATAACGGTTGAAGTTTTCACTCATCAACATGCCATTTTTTATAAAACTTCACTTAAAATGACAAGTCAAGTGATCCATGTAAATAGATAACTTGTTCAAATTGTATTGTAATGACGCTATTGGGACATTTTAACAACGATAAATATCAACATAATATATTCAAATTAACAGCAAAAAAAAATCAAATGCCGTTGACAAAATAAAATATTATATATTAACCACAATGCACACGATAAGCTTTCGAAAAAAAAAAATATACAAAACAAAATATATATTTGTGTCGTCTTATATATTTATACTTGTATTTAATAGCTAATAAAATACAGGAATGGGAATGTTTTATATTGTAAATGGCATACCAAAATTTATTATATCTATATTTATGTTAAAAATTATAAATAATTTATGATCTACTAAATAATATTGGTTCTATCCACATACTGAACAAGTAAAAATTGTGGTGTTAAATCTAAAATAATAATAAAAACTTTCTGTGTACGGAATAATTTCAATCATCTGTATTTCAACGACTTTTTTTTTAATTCTGACAGTGGGAGGGAGGCATGGAAATGTTTTATTTTTATTTTTAGGGAGACGTGAACCAAAAAAGTTTGGGAACCGCTGACCTATATAAAGAAAATACGTATTATTTTAATATTATTTAAATGGTGTTATAATAAGCATTTATAAAAGTGTAAATTACAAATTAGTTAAATTAGTTTAGTTCAATTAAAAAAGTTAGAATATATTAAAACATGCAATTTACCAAAATTGCTTTTTTTAAATATTATATTTTGGTTATCATCAAAAGTTTCCACTTGATATGCAAATTGGCCTAATTTAATGTATATATATACATATATAGAACTATATCCAAAAATGTCATCAAAATTACAGTTCAATGATTATAATATGTATACCTAGTAGGTATCTATAATATTTATTTAATAATATACGCGTTAAGCAAAATCATAAATTTTATTTTTAGAACTAAATAATTATTGTGTTAACATTCGTAAAGTATATTTTGAATAAATGATAAAACAATAAAATTATTACAATTAACTAACTATTTAATTAACAAAATTTTATATTTTTTATAAATTTTAAATCACTTGTATAAAAAAAATATATAGATACGTTGACTTGTAAGTAAACAAGTCTACATACAATTTTAGATTCTGTATAGTACCACATTTACAATCATGTTTTTTTTCTGTGAAAAACTTATTGACCAATCACTATACTGCCCTGTTTAGCAAAAATGAGGCAAATCAGTTTTAAAAAAAAAAAAAATTATAGCTACTGCATCTGACAAGAATACCAATATTACCAATTTTCCAATAATACATTTAATCAAGCAATGATACTTTAAAGGAAATATTTTTCGACAAACACGTAAAACAGTACCAAAAATAACAAAAATGCATTATTAAATATGTTGAGTATTGATTATTGCAAGTATATATTTAAGTATTATATGCCTAAATTATTATATATCATGTACATAATATATACGTTATAGATATATTTTTCAAAATTGTTTACAAATGTATTATTTTAAAGTTTTTTTTTTTTTTTTACTATGCCTACTTAATATTAACTCTATGTACTTGTATATTACACCGAAACTCTGCTCAGAATCGTTTTATAGCATAATACATATTTACTATTTTAGTAATTTAGCATATACTATGTAAAAATAGTAGTTACGTGCAGGTGAAAAACATGTATAACTACTTTAAATAATAATAACCTTGTGAACCAGTAACATTCACGATCAACTTTTATGTGTAAACATTTAAATGGTTTTTGGATGAGTCAGGATTTTATATTGGACAAAAAAACGTAAGTGGTAAATATTTTAATAATATTTATAGCCAAGTACGTAGGTATACTTAGTTCGTTCCGTTTACAGTATTTATTTTTTTTTTTCATTTAATTATCTGTGATATATTTATTATTTACCATACGTATATTAATATATTGTCCGGGAATTGAGAAGCTAACGAATCCTAATGAGAAACTAATTTTATGAAACGTGTCGAGTTTAACGGAAATTACAATAATTAATAATATTTTAGATTCTGAGCGTAGCGATGGAGCTAGTGGTTTTACAATGATGTTTATTTTTTTTTTTTTTTTTTTTTTTTATCTGTTAAAAAATTTATTACCAGAAGGATT
>JAIPRL010002396.1:0-60846 GCA_025469235.1 Pemphigus obesinymphae | reverse complement strand
AATAACAGTAGGTATAATATGTAATATGTGATAGCGAACTTTGAATTACTGAATATGTAAACAACATCTTTGGATCATAAGTTCTATCAAAATCCACCAAAATGTTACAATGAGATTTAATTATTATCGTAGTTATCAGTGTTCTTAGGAACTTGTAAAAAAAAAGAAGCGTGTATCGTTTAATAATAATAATACAAATATTATGTACGTACCTCATTTGGTTTTTGAATTTAATTCAAAATTAAAAAAATATATATATAATAAATATAATATATTTTTATTTAGTTTCAAATATTAAAATAAATAAATAAATATAAATAAATTATTGATTTTACTTTTTCAGTACACTTAATTTTGTAAAACTTTTTGGTCTAAAAGTTCAATATAATATTATAAGCCTTATACTATAAGGTATCATGACAAAATAGTGGAACAAAATCAGCGATTACAAATATAATAACATCAATTGGTTTATATATATAAGAACCAATAATCAATAAAAATATAAAATAATAGAAAAATAAAATATATATAATATAGATACAGCTAAACGAATTTTAGAAATAGTTAACAACTAAGATAATAAAAATATCCTCGATTACTTAAAATATATTACAGATAATTGAAATCTCCAAGTATAGGTATTATATTATATATTTTAATTTAAATAATGAGTTTTGTAATAAATAAGATATGATATGGTAGAACATATATTTTTTCTTTTATCGTTCGCTGTTTTTGTCATTCGCAGTTTTATCGTCGTTTGTAATCGCTGTTTTTGTTCCGATATCTTGCTGTGACACCAATTTATCTCAACAACTTGTAAATTGTGATAATCTATATATATATATATATATTATAGGTTAAATGTTCAAAGAGGATTCTGGTAGATTTAGATTTGTACAATTTGGAAAAGTGATTAGTGTTTTTTCCCTAAAAGCTTCTTTGCTTTAGACGGATAATTTAGTATGTGTCAAGAGGTATTATACGTTTTCGACAAAATAATACTAGGTGTTCCAACATATAGAGCAATTCGCACAGATGTCATGTGTCAGTTGTTTAATACCTTCTTGTCTCATATATGCATAATTGAAAGAAACGAGAGTACCTTTTAAATTA
Organism: Pemphigus obesinymphae; assembly: GCA_025469235.1. Lineage (NCBI taxonomy): Eukaryota > Metazoa > Arthropoda > Insecta > Hemiptera > Aphididae > Pemphigus > Pemphigus obesinymphae. The sequence goes on along the minus strand of JAIPRL010002396.1, from coordinate 59,727 downwards.
TATATGTTTTAAAAAAATTGGATTCGGTTACGATATTTTGTTTTGTTTAATTAAGATAATATGGGAAAATCTAGAGCTTTAAAATCAATAAAACGTTAATAATAATATGCACTATTAAAGTATAACATATAAATGTATGTTTTTTAAATTAATCAGTTAAATTATATTTAAAAAGAAAGATTTGGATTTTTATGTCTTAAAACTTTGGATATTTCGTATTTAAAAAAAAAAACAGGTAAATCATATATATTTCAATAGTAGTTATGCTATCATTGATTATACTGCAGTGACTAAACAATATTATTATTTACAGTATACAGGGTGGAACGATTATTTTTTTTTTAATCGAACTTATATTAGCTTTTAAAATATATGTATATACATTTAAAAAAGGTGTGTTAAGTCAAAAGAAAATATATTAATACCTTGAAGTTCCTCATTAAGTATATATTTTTACTGAAATAGGAAAAATGCCATATATAGGTTACTGTCTTATCTTATTATTATTATATTATATTGTTATACGATTTAATCGAATTGATAAATTAATGACTTTGCTAATCTTTGTTTATCTGTTCGTTTCTGCTACAATAAAATGCCTAGTATAAAACACGGTTCAGTTTTCGATTTTTATTCGACGATTACCGACATCTGTCACAAGTATTTTTTTTTTATATAAAAATGATTTCAACAAGAAGTAAATACTTTTGTGAAATTTTGGGCGATCCAAAAGAAATTAATCAACGTGTTTTACCAACGTACCATGATGAAATGCTATATTATTTATTTGTCCAACGCGAGCAAACGAATTTGAACTCGGGAAAATATATAGGCATGGGCCAAATATTAGAAATAGTAGTAGGTACATACCAAAAATTATAAACATTTGGAAGACTTCATGTATTCCGACCGTATCTTATATTCGAATTTGTAACACGACAAAACATTTTCATGGACATTGTAAAAATGTATAAAAAAATTTTAAAGCGAGAAAAGAAACTTCAACTATACAATCAATAATAATTAAACGTTTTATCGATGAAGCTTCAAAAACTTTTTGAATATACAGTTTTGTTATGTCTTACTCTATATTTTATTACTCTATCCATTGTGCAATTTGTTCTTTATACTATAGATTTATATATATATATGTGCATTATACAATAAATTATTATTTTAATATAATAATAATTATTTTAAATTTTTATAAAAACAGAGATAAATACAGTATACTGCGATTGCGGTCGTGTCTCTGTATTAAACAGTTAGTTAGTATTCGTTAGTTCGTCTGTGTGCGCATTTTTCATCTCTTTGTATGTGTGTAAATGTTTTTTAGTGATTATGAGTGTAAAACAAAAGAGTGCTTGATTTGTCTCATAAATTGGAGATCGGCTAACGTTTACGAAGGAAAGAAAGCCGTAAGCCAATTTATCATGTTGGCCGATCAGCCGTAAATGTTATTAAGAAAAATGCCGATAAAATCGAAAGCCATATATCTCCAAACTGCAGAATTCTGATGGCAACATAACAGTGAGCTGAAAACTATGAAAAATTCACCACTCGAGCATCTAGACACCGTTGTTTATCAATGGTTCATTTAAATACCTTCTAAATGTGTGCCCCTTTCAGGACCTATTATTCAAATGTAGGCGATGGAATTTCACAAAAAAATGAATAGTGATCCTTCTTTTCATGCAAGCACAGGTTGGCTTCATAGATTTAAAAACCGTCACGGAATTCGCCAGTTGGATATTTCAGGTGAAAAATTAAGTTCTAATAGTACTGTCGTAGATTATAAAAAAATATTTAAACATGATAAATCCCTGGAATTTGATAGAGAACAGGTTTACAACTGCGATGAAACTGGACTAAACTGGAAAACTCTACTTGAAAAAACATTGGCGTCGATGTCTGAAAAAGTCGCTCCAGGATTTAAAATTAATAAAGAAGGATGTTATAACAATTATGGTTTGCATCGATTACTTCTACTCGTCGTGGGAAAATCGCAAAACCCTCGTGCATTTAAAAACGATAACACGAAAACACTGCCTGTTATTTACATTGCTCAAAAAAATGCCTGGATGAGTCAAGATATTTTTAATTCTCGGTTTAACGATGTTTTTGTTTTTCTAGTCAGAGCACATCTGAAGAAAATTGGATTGCCGCAATGCTGTTTATGGACAATTCCCCTACCCATCCTAATTCTCATTTAGGAAGCGACGATGGAAAAATAACGAGTCATTTTTTGCCAGCAAACACGATAGCGCTAATCCAACCCATGGATCAAGGGATTATTGAATCAATGAAAAGTCGTTGTAGAAAACGATTTATTCAACAACTTGTGACATTTGACGACAAATTGAACGTTAAAGATTTTTGGAAACATGATACTATTAAGGACGCTATTTTTATATTGCACAGACTTGGATCGATTTACCTCATGTAACACTGAAAACAACTTGGAATAAACTATGGCCACAGGAAAATGACGACGATAATAACGACCAAGAAAATGACAACATCGACAATGAGAACATTTTACGAATTTGTGAAGCGTTACCCGAGGGAGAAAACATTGAAATTAACGATGTGCTCGAGTGGTTGAATACAGATAAACTTGATACAGATTTTGAGTTCTTAGGTGACGACGAACTTATTCAACAAGTGTTAATGGAAAATAGTACTACAGAAAATGATGAAAGCGAACAGGAAGTCGATGAAACTACAAAAACCATCACCTATGCTGAAGCAGAATTCATGCTTTCCATGTACCTTGAGTGGTTTGAACAGCAGACTGAAGCCGATGTAATTCAGTTATTACTGCTTCGAAGAGTAAGAGACACAGCATCCAAAAAAGCACCCGGTATGGTTAAGCAAAAAAATTAACCGACTTTTTCAAGCAACAATAAATTATATATGTACATAGTATTGTATTTAAAATATAAAAATAATGTTTGAATATTAATTAAATATTATTAAAATAAAAATAATAAATAATGTACTTACCATTAAAGTTATAGTAATTATATAACCTCATATGTCATAATTTTAAAAATAATAATAATAATAATAATATGTATATATGTATGTATGTTTAACATTTTTTTTCAATTTCTCGCTTAACCGTTTTTTCGATTATCCGTCAAGGCTCCGGTCCCGTGATTGACGGTTAATCGAAGTTCTACTGTAGGTATATATATGTCAAAAATAAAAAATATAGGCACATAAGTAAAAAAAAAATGCATATAAGTTTACATTTTATATATAATTTAATAATATTTCATACAAAGTACATAATATGCTTAAATCATTCAGTTATAAATTATATAAGTAACGGACTTGATTTAATTATAAAATGTAAAAAAATTTTGATCAGTTGTATATAAGTAATAATGAAATAGATCCTCTATGAAAATTTTCATTTTATAGATACACTTTTTTTAAATAACTAGGAAATAATTATTTTTTGCTGTTTTCCTTGTATGTTTATGGAAAAATTACCTATTTAAAGTAAATTTCTATTCAAATTTTCTACTGAAATATATGGATAGGTATAGGTCATAGGACTCCGTAGATACAGCATAGAAAATTAAACTGCCCATTTTTTATACAACTGGCATTTTAAAAATTAAAAGTATAAATCATTATTCTAAATCCAAAATTTTTTGAGTGTCTGAGTTTCAAATTTAATATTTCTGCTACTCTGTCAATTTTGAATTTAAGACAATGGTATATAGGTACATCAAAATTATTTTCAACTAATTTACTTATAGGTATACTTGAATATGGAATCAAAAATAGGCGTTCTCGTAATAATGGTATATATGCTCTATTACACAAAATAAACATAATTCAAATTTGTCAAAAACGATGGCCATATAAATAATATCTAATAAATAGCCGAAAACAGCGCCAAAAGTACAAATAATTTATTATTGTAACATTTATTTTTTATTTCAATTTGAGTTCTTACTTGTGGATAATTCATACAAATAAAGTGAAAGCCAAATTCACAAAAATTTTATTTTTATTGTCTACAAATATGAATTTCAGCAACAAAGGTACCATCTTTAGTGCAAAACACAGACTGTCTGAAGATGGTAACGTTGTTATTGAAATACTTATTTGCTGACAATAAAGAGTATAGTTTTGTGGATTTGGGTTTTATTTTATTTGTATTATTATGACATTTTGTAATAACTTATAAATAGGTACCTATTTTAATTAATACTACTGGTTTCAGCAAAAGACCATCAGAAATTAAATATGAAATTAAATATACTATGTAATAGGTACCTTAAATATTATAAATAAAATCATTTTATTTAAAAAAATGATTAGTTAATGAAGTTCTGAAGAATTAAGAAAATAGATAGATAGATTAGTTTGCATTAAAAATAAAATAATTGTTACATCAAAACTAAAAGGAAATTCAATAGGTATTTTATAATAATAGACATCTGACACATGAATGGACAGATTTGTTGTCTATTAAGTTAGTCAAGGAGCTCTAAAATTTTAAAAATATTTATTGTCAATAAAATATTTTGAATTACAGTATCAATAAAAAGATTTAATTTGATTTTCCCGAAAAATTACATATTTATTGCCCTATTTTTATACTGTAGAAATAAAAAAATTGGTTCAAACCAATCCTCCAGCTAACAAATTATTTTGTAATATTGTTACTAAAGATCAGTTTGGGCTAAGCTTGGTTGTACTTTTTAGAATCAAAACGATTATATAACGTTTATATTTAAATTGCATTATGAGCCGAATTTCTTACAAAAATATACGTCAGTCCTGGTCGATTTTCTACGTTTTAAATTCAATATAGACCATTTTTAAATTTTAAATATATTACGGGTTAAGGCTGGGGTCAAACTTTTAAATTGTATCCATTTTTGATAATTAAAAATTATAAATAAAGCTTTAATTCAACATAATGGAAATTTGTTTCTTACTCGTATTTTTTATTTTTTTTTTGGTTGCGCAAAACAAATATGCAAATTTAGTCTATCATCAAATCATAACTATTTTCCTTAAAAATTTAATTTTAAAAATATATCGATATCTAGCCAGGATAAGTTTTAAAAATGATTTAATACCGTGCCTAAAAGGACTTTCAAACGTAAAAAATAAAAATTTGGGTAGAGTTTTCATTTCGTTTTCATTTCAATCATTAAGTATTAGCCAAGTTAGGCTTATAAATAAAAAATGTAGGCCAGGTCGAGCATATAAAAAATATTTTAATACTCGGTCGGGCCAAGCTTTCTAATGTTGACAAAATGAGATCGATATGAGGCCAAGTCGTAAAACAAAACTGGCAGGGCCAGACGGAATCAGAAAAAACTAGCTGGTAAGGATCTCCACATCGTACATTTATAAAATATCGGCCCGACTCACCGGCCAAAAAAAATTGCAGACGCATCATACGAACCATTTGCTGCTTCCGCGAGCACGCCTATGCTATATAGTTACTTTCATATAACAAGTGTTTAAATAAAATTGTAAAACCATACATAATAACTTCTTTTCTCCGCTTAGAATCTAAAATATCCATATTCAGAACAGTTTTTTTACCGAAAACAATTTTCTATTTATTAATTCCAATATAAAACTACGGTTACATGTTTGTGAAATACATACTCTGTGAACTTTCAAATTTTGTAAATTTATTTTTTTTTGAAATATTTAACAAGAATTTACTGTTTTTACTGCACACACACACACACACACACACATGAATATAGAATACTGAACAAATATTATTATTTACATAACATTATAATACGGCTGTCTATCGTAACATTAATCCTGAGCACACGAAATTAATTTTAAACAATTTCGAAAGAAAAAAAAAAAATCAATTTGATCAATATACTTTTTCGTCGTGAATACTTTTGTGAAACACATAATATACACTCGAGTCCTTAAAATACATACATTATAATATACGTATAATACTCACTTTCGACAAACAAAAAGAATCCTTTGTTGTTCTTCTGTAATATGGACAACGCTTTGACGGCCATCTCGTGTAGGGGTGGATCGCCGTTTTGTCCTTTGTCCCTGTCCACCTCGAACTCCATGTGAGAATACGCAAACAACCCTATAAGACACACGGACATTTTATTTTATTATTTGACTTTACTCAGCGGTTTTCCTATGTCAAAGACATTATATGTATTATAAATATATATATATATATATATATTATATAAATATATTTCAACAGTCGATATTTTGGGCTACCGGCCAACCGAGGACCGTCACGAGACACCGGTTTTGCCACAATTCCTGTTTGTTTTTGAATCGTTTCCAAAAAGTTGCCGTCCAAAAGTACTAATGAAAAAAAAAAAAAAAAAAAACCACCCTCCATTAAAATTTTCTCGTGGTGTTACATTTCACGTGGTATACGATACAATATGTGTTTATATCGAAATCACCTTAAATGTTTTTCAACGAGATCTTCAATAATAGCAGTATAGGTACCTATACGATTTAGCCACTATCGGTCTACGGTCACTAACGATATAGGGACGAAAAGCAAAGAAATAAAAAATCCGTCCACAAATCGAATAGAATTATTAAGTCTTCTAGGGAAATTCACCGATGTATATTGAAAAAAATTCAATAAAGAAATACACGTTATTCGTATTTTCGAATGGTGCGTCGAATACGTGTTCATTTTAATTAAATAATTATCAATAAAATATACATTTTTCTTATATATTTACCAACAAATTACCGATTCGTAGAAAATATTGTTTTCACATTTGTACGAGCCCACGAAATGAGACTTTTCAGTATGATACTATTTTATGATCAATCAATTATACCTCTCATTTAGATAATACGATCAATGATTTTGTGATTATATTTGATTGTAATTTGAATTTTCACTCACGTATTGAAACATCTTGCTGTAAGGCTTTAAAAACATTTGGCATTCTAAAACGGGTGTGCAATTAATTTAAGTTGGTGGCTCTGTTAAAAGCTTTGCACTGTGATTTTGTTAGGTAACTTTGAAGTTTTCCATTGTGGTCTGGGACCCTCGTACTGTCGGTAATAAGAGCCAGATTGAATGGGTACAACGTAAGTTTTAAGGCTTTGCTACTTATTTCTTAAAAATTAATCATTAGCCGGTATTGAAGAGATTTGGTATGCAATCCTGTGGGTAGCTGATAATAATATAGTTGAATTACTGCGAAACGTGCATTTATACAGAAGCTATCATTGAACGATCTGTCGACTGTCCTGAAATACTTGGCCAAGTCATTTTCAAAATTCCATGTTTTCAGTTTTGATCTCATTATCCTTTCATTGTACCACTTTACACCAATTACTCTCGAAATCGATCAAAATATGCAGGGTGATGCACATTGACAATGCGGACACATATTTTCTTTTTCATTAATATATTTTTTTTTTATGTAAGTACTTATGTTTAATAAAATTTAATTTGTATATTCACTAGTAATATGTTTAATTTGACAAGTTATCTGTACTTTGGGCTATGACCCATTCTGTGATAAAACGAAATATAATAATTATGGATGAGAAATATATGATTTCCGTCCGGACGTTCGAAAACTACTTGTAATGTTATTTTTTGTAATTACATACTTGATGCTTTTAATTTAATTAGATGTTATTTATTCAGACTGCAAAAGCTTTTGACTGGGTCAATCACCATGTTCTATTAAGTGTATTTGCTCAATGTAGACTCGATGAACCCCTTTTATTCGGGTTCGCTTCATTCATTACGTATAGAAAAAAATGAGTCATTAATTCATGATTTTGTACCTATTCCCACAAATGCATTCTCTGATACAAGGTGGTCAATCTATCCCCTCTGCTGTTTAATTTAATTTAAACGCCCCAATAATCGTTCAAAGTCCTTAAAAGTATATTATGAACGTCCTTCACGTTCACGTTCTATTTGACAGAAACGAGTTGCTTTCGCGTGTCATACATAAAATATATACGTGGATTCATGAAAGTCGTTCTTTGAAAACACTATTATTTTAGGTATTTGTCGCCATGCATTAATATAATAGTATAATTATACTCGCCGCCGATATCACTCACCTACAGTAATATTATTATAATCACACGACCAGCCACACACATACACACAGATTAGATATTACGTTTAAGAGGATGTTGAAATTTTGGCGTTTAGGTTAAATTTAGAGTATAAACACCTATTACAAAATTTAAAGGCAGGAATATTTTCGAGTGAACCTCGTGGGCATTTTGTAAAATATCGTCTGACGAAAATGTTAAAGCTATTTAAAAATATCAAAAACTAAAAATACTGTAACTATTTTTTCTGACAATATTTTACAAAAAGCCCATTAGGTTCACTCGAAATTATTCTTCTCGTTCATTTTGATAATAGATGTTTAAGCTCTAAATCTAACCAAAATGCCATAATTTCAATTTTGCGTTGTACAATTTTGCTATATTGCCAATTAGATGAACGGAGACAGAAAATGCGGGTATAGCATCCTCTTAAGTAAACTTTTATCTGTTTTTGTGAATTATATTATTGTCCTGTTGTGATCAACGCCGTGTGACTTACGACAGTGGTCGTCCATCATGTATCCGCCATGCGATTTAGACCCGTACTGAGTGTACATACCTATATGAAATCTTACCACAAATCGTTGATTTATTGTTTATTCGACACCAATTGTCGTAATATTTTGTAGGCTCAAATAGCCATTATTTTGTATCAATTACGGTTCATTTTTATATTGTGCACATTGGCACGAATTGCCCTTGTAAATTTCATACTTGTAAGGCTCTAATAGCCATTTTTGTTATGTTTATTTTTGTATCTGTTAATTGTTGTGTGTGTATCGAATTAATAGGTACCCTATAGTTAGCGAGTGGCCAGTCTACGCTAGTGATGCACAAAGCAAGACTAAGACCAAGACCGTGGCAGTCTTAGTCTTGGTCTTGTTGACTCAGTAGAAGTCAGTCTTGGTCCTGGTCTTGGTCTTGGTCTTGCAAAATTCTTGAAGTCTTGATTTTTTTTTCCACCAAAGTTTAAATAAGAATAAATAATTCATTTATACGTACACAAGCGGAGATACAGGGAGCAATGGGGATAATTCCTCCCTCCGTTCACAAAAAATAATTAGGCAGGTACCTGTGAAGTTGACTGTTTTCGATAACACCGAACTTTCAAGAAATAGTAGAATATCTGTTTACTCATATATTCGATAAACAACGATAATTAAAAAAATATTACAATAGGATATTGATGATTGCTTTAAGTACGAGAAATCTGTAGATTTGGTGTGGAATCATAAATAATGTATACCAAGAAAAAAAAATGCAATAAATAACGTATTTAATTCATTAATTTTTATTTTATTTAAAACAAGACCTGCCAGGGTCTTGCAGTCAAGTCTTGATCTTGGTCTTGGTCTTGCATTTTTACCGAATTTGACCAATACCGAATTTGCCCATCACCAGTCTACGCTCCGTGATTTGTTTGTGAGTACCTATTTATTACTATATTTATATAACTGTGTTGCTATGATTTTTATTTATTTATTGTTATTTATATTATTATTATTATTATTATTATTTATTTGTACCTATCAGCAACACTAATTTATTAACCTATTTAGTTACCATTATTAGAGTTACCCTTATTGTCCATTAGTCTAAGTCCACACACACATACACACATACACACACCACCTATATACTAGCACTCACGGGATTTGCTCGGCGAATCTGTCCACCTCCCTCTTATTGAGTGCTATAGACATAATATCAGTCTTGTAAAGTATTTGAGTAAATATACTTAAATACTTTTATCGTATTTAGAATATTTTTTATATACATTTCAATTAAAGTATTTTCAAAGTATTTGAAATACTATCCCATTGGTATTTTTACTAGAATTACAAATACTTTTATTTAAATACTCGGGAATACAATTTCTTACAATAGGATTTAATTTTAATAAATTTCATTCAATCAAAATGAATATTTAAGTATGTTTGTGTAGTGTAATTTTAAATTTACTTTATCATTTAAATTTAATATTATTTTACAGTTTGATGAATTGACAAACGGAGTTACAAGGATCTATGTATAATAGGTAAAAGGTACAGTTATTGGCTGGCGTTTAGTTATTGGCATATCAAACTTATTTTATCAATAAATAGTGCTGTGTTAGATTTTAAAAAGATATATTTTTTTTTAATAATTGTTCACACTCTCCTATTTATATATGTGCCAAATGTTATCATTTTTCTATGACTGATAAGATTCAATATTTCATTCAAAAAGGGATGCTGAACTAGACGTTAAAAAAGGTAAGTCATTTCTTAAAATCGTAACAAGTACTGCTATGAAAATAAGCATTTACTTGTACTTAAATGATCTTAAACAGTAATGTTCAAGTATATTCTGAATCTGAAGAACATTTACAGTTTAAATATATAATTTAAAATTCATTCATGTGTTTCATTTAAATAATATAATAGATGCCAATAACTATATTGTATATTTCAGTTATTTTAGTTATTAGTATGGGGTGCCAATTATTGAATTTGTGTAAATTATATATAATATAATTATTGGCCCATATAATATGTTTTTAAAGTTTTTGAATAATTTTTCATTAACCATCTAATTAAGCATTTATTTACAATCTTGTTAATTATTTTCAATGATTTATAGACAAAATGCGAAAAAAAAGAGCAATTTTGTTAACATTGATGAAGCCATAAGGGCTATTAAGGTTGATGGTATGTCACAAAAATTGGCTGCCCAAAAATTTGGAGTTGCTCGTTCTACTCTACAGTTTAGATTAAAAAACATAGATAAACAAATATTTTCATGTGAACCTTCAACAGTCCTAACTACAAATTAAGAAGAAACACTGGTTAAATGGTTACTTAAATCTTGTAAAAAATGATTTCCTAGAAGGCGTGAAGTACGGTAACCAAAAATGATTTTGCCCCAATTTTGGATAAAGTTTTAAAGAATACAGTAAAAACTGAAGTTTTAATAAATGGTCTTGTGGACTTTTTCCTTGGAATGTAAACAATATTAACTTTAAAAAGTGTTTGGGAAAAAATCCAAGTACTGAAATAACTGATACAACTACAGTAGTTAATAATGAAACTGAAAATGCTGGATTACAAGGAATTTTCAGATATTGTTGGCACTGAGACAATTGAAAAATTTAGGAATATAAAAAATGTAGTTACAAATGAAAGTCATCCTGAAGAATTTTTTGTTTTGTATAGACTACATGAAAAGTTAAAAAAAAATGACAATACTCAAGTTAGTAATGATGCTGACCAATTATTATCCAAAAATAGCGTGTCACCATCTCATGAAGTCATTATTACTACAATCAATCAGAGACAACCACAGGATAGATCCATGAGTGACCCTACACCAATCAATAACTTTGAACTTACAAAAATTACAGAAAATCTAGTTGGTGTGAAACAGTTTAATATATCACCAATTGAATCTGTTCTTGTATGGCCAATAACACCGGAGGGTAAGGGCACGAGAAATACTGAAAGAATACCTTTTGTAATATCATCTCAAAAATGGCAAACATTATATGAAGAAAAAGAAAAAAAAGAAGATCAATTGAAGAGGAGAAGGACAATAAAAAAAAGAAGAAACTTGAAAATAAACAAGTGAAAAAATCAAAAGAGCCTAAAAACAATTTAAAAAAATCAAATATTGTGAGAGATATTTTCCAACCATCTACATCAAAAAACACACAACCTGAAACATATATAAGTGAAGAGTTAGCCCAGCCATTAACTATAACAGAACTTTCAGACCCAGATGATGCTGTTGAAAATATAAATGAGTTCAGTTCAAAATCCGGTGTTTTGTATAAAAATGTAGGTTTTTGTTTTGCATGTGCTAATAATTTAAATGGCATAAACAATGGTCTAGAGTGTACTCTTTGCACCAGATTATATCATTAAAGTGTTTAGATCCAAAAGAATACTGCTGCTTGGGATCTGATGATATTCTATACATTTGTATCAAGTGCCAAAAAAATTTAAACCAGTGATCTCTAATTCTAAGACTGATTTGTAAATAAAATTATGTGTGGGGTAGGTTTTTATTAAGTTTTTAAATTGTTAATGATTTTATATAATTTTTAAAGTATATGAATTTAATTTAAGAAGGTGGACTAAACCTATACAATTTAAGTTTTTAGTCTCGATTTTGTTGTTTTTTATTTTGTTAAATGTATTTTGTTTTATTTCATAGGTATTTATAATTTTTTATTGGTATATGTTTTTAATTTGTAAAAAAAAGTACCTATAATTGTTAGAATTATTCTAATATTTAAAAATGTTGATTTTACTTACACCTAGTTATTTATATTAATTTTAAAATATTAAGGACCATTATATTAATATTACCAGTTAGGAACATAAAATGTTATTTATTTGTATTTAATAGAAATTTATCTGTTTCTAAATGTATGTAAATTAATTTTATTTCTCTTATTTCAAAAGATGAAGTGAACATGTAAGACTGTTAAATTTGTAATTATGATTTTTTTTTAATTATAAAACTGAAAATCTTACAAGGTAAATATATACCTAGTTATATTTTGTTTCAAGTTAGGAACATAAAATGTTTGGTTTTTTTGTATTTAATTAAAGTTTACTTAATAGTGTATGAGTAAATTAGTTTTGCTTCTGTGAGTTAAGTTGCATTGAAATATTCAAAAATGATAATTTATACCTATTTACCTATATTTTTTTTCAGAAAAAGTAACAAGAAGCCTAATTTTATAAACGAAAACGTATGGGTGCCAATAACTTTAACATATAGTGCCAATGATAGAATCAAGGTGCCAATAACTGTATTTTTTGATCATTTTGTAAAAAACCAATAATTTGAAAAGAAGTATCAAACCAATACATATTATAATAGCAAAATTCGAAAAATAACAACATTTGTCATTGATAGGAACTGGTGAAAGATTTTCAACCATGGTAACAGATTAAATACACTGATTTAAACCTATATTTTTTCTTAAGATGCCAATAATTGTACCTTTTACCTATGCTGGTAATAGATAATAGAACACTATATTTAATCTATGGTATAAGTGTCATAAATTCGATAAAAATTGCAACTGCTGCGCGTGAATGATAATAATCGCATGTCTGAAATATGTCTTAAAATAATAATTGTGATATCGTCGGAAATACAAAGGAAACTCGATTGACACGTGTTTGTTTTGTCTTATAATAATTTTAATATTAGTTATATTATATTATAAAAAAATATTTAATAATAAATGTAATAAACTAAAGCTATATTAAATACCACTATGTTTAACACGGAATATTTAATATACCGTGTTAACCACAAAAATGTTGGTAAAAATAATTATTAATTTTCAAAATATTTAAAAACTAAAATTAAAACTTTTGTAATAATTTTAATATTTATTATATTATTACATCAAATATTTGAAAATGTATAGTTGAGTGATTTTAAGACCTATAAAATAATATAATTTAAATAATACGACTGTTTTAAAAATAAATTTGAAACCGTATAAAAGTATTTGTATTTAAATACATACCAAGTATTTGTGTTTGTTCTTAAATGCTTGTTTAAAAAAATATTTGAAGTACGTCTTAAATACTTTTTATGTCAATGAATTTGTCTGTATTTAAATACAATTTTAAAAGTATTTTTACAAGTTTGGCTATAAGTATAGCATACAGATGGTATAATATGTATGTAATAGGCATATAATATGTATATATGTACCTATGCAATATGGTAAGATTTTATAGTAATATTATTATGGTTATCGGTATTCGACTATTCTTGAATTCTACAGCTCACGCAGATGTTAGTTTTCACACTCACACATTGATATGACCAAAATATACATGGCACATAAAATGCCTAATAGTTAGATACTCCTTAGAATAGGTCGTACTCCAGTAATATTAGCATTTCTCATTATTAAGAACTTACAAAAGTCTTAGAAATATAAAACAAAAAGTAAATTATAGATAATATTATCTAGTGTGCTACTTAGATTTTTTTCGATAATTAAATGTTTTCAAGAGTTACGTTTATTTAAAAAAAATCAGAAAATTAGTTTTAATAACTCATAAAACATGTTTAAATGCACATATTACAAAAGAGCACTTGATAATGTAGTTTTTTATAATTTATTTGTTGTTTCATCTTTCTACGATGTTTTTAAGTTGTTATAAATTAGAAATAACAAAAATTATATTTTGAATATCATTTTATAAATTCATGAAAAATCACTACAATAAAAGTGAAGTAGTAATGGGACCACTTATCATTCATTTTTAAAATACACATAAACATTTTTCTAGGGCTTAAAACCGATATCGAAAACGGTATTATATACCGGTTAAAATCTTTACAAAATCGTAATCGAAATCCAAATCAAAACCAAACCGAAAAAAATGGATAATAGTGTTCAAAATCAAAAACCGAAATCGAAAAAAACGAAAAACGGTATTGAAAATCAAAACCGATAACGAAAAAATGGATAACGGTATTCAAAATCAAAACCGAAACCGAAAAACCGATTATGATATTGAAAATATATATCGAAACCAAAATATATAATATTATGGCTGTATACTGAATCCATTGATATTTTCTACGGTTATTGATTGAATCCCGTAATACATATTTTTATTTTAAATTATAGGTACATAAGTACTGTCATTTTATAGTTATACAACGGTATGATATAATATACCAAATAGGCTATAATGTGTATAATACAATCATATACCATCGTAATTTATACTTTATAGTTTTAATCAAGTTTCAAATCAAAAATAATTATATGTCAATTTTTAGTACTTTTTAGACTTTTTAGTGCTTATGGCGGCATATTTACTGGGAGGGGATTTGGGGGACATATTCCCCTTTGGACTTGGGCTTTTTATTTTTATATGAAAATATATATTGTTTATTTCCATATAAATAATAAAATGCCAAAGCTCAACTGGTGGGGTGGTCTATTTATCTATCTATATATTATGATATAAATATATTTGTTTGTAAAAATAGCTAAAAAAAAATCATTATTATGAACATGAAATGCGTAGGCATAATAATTTATAAAATGCAGGTAAAATGGAACATTGTAAAATACACATATCGCCGTATCCCGTATACGAGTTGTAAGATGTTTGTATAATAGAGGTACAAAATATCGAGTTTCGATGTTGTCGAGTGTCGACTGTTTGAATTATAATATATTTATAATATCGTCCACACATGCACATTCGATATTAGATTCGGGAAAGAGGGGGGGGGGTTATAGAATCAGATAATTTAATAAATGTAGCTGATTTATGTTAGGTTAGGTTAAAGTAAAGTTTAAATAGTAAAAATTATAATATAGTAAATATTTTTCTTGTTTACGTAAAATCTGCACTCTTAAAAATTCGTATATTATTATATGTATTATAGGTATGTTATGGTCGGCCATGGAATGTTCTATTTATGTTATAGTTAAAATTGTATAAATTTCCGTCCGTGATCGAAAATATTATTGTATTGTATTCATTGTACTATAATTATTATAGTGCATTTGTTTGTGCCAGGCTATTAGCTTATATGGTAAATTCTCTACCGTTGTTATATTCTATGATATCAATCCACAATATAATACGAATATATAAATACTTAGTTGTTAAAAAACTATTTGGGTACCTATTGAATTAAAACTCATATTATTAGGATGGTCCTATAATAATTATTATTCGAGTAACTGAACAGCATAATAAAATAATAAAATAATAATAATAATAATAATTATAATAATAATAAATAAAAATGCATTTTAGACCAAAAACTAAATAAGCGACCAGTATTCACGGTTTTTTTTTTTTTGTTTATATGAGTATACTGAGGATGTTGATTGTCGCTGGCCTTTGAGTTTTCCAGTCTATGTCATTAGGAATATTTTCGAAAAATGTTCGCTTTCTACTATCAATAGTTCGAAGAGCTAGATAGGACTTTGATATAAATTATAAGTACCTGCAACCTACCAATGTGTTATAAATTATACAGATTATCTCATTTAAATACCCGAGATTGTATTAAAATATTCATAAGTATCTAATTAGTAATTAGTTTGTCTTTGATACTTAGGTAGGCAGGTTAGATTAAATTTTTTTACAATTTAAAATATGAAATATTATTTTGTACCTTCAATAACGAGTTTAACATTTCGAAACTTTTAAAACCCCAATGAGGTTATCTCTGAAATTTTTTCATCTAAAAATATTATTATAGGTGTTATAATTTTAAAATCATTTTAAAAAGCCATTTTATTTGTTTTGCGTAAACGTATTTTTAAACAAATATCGTGGTTAAATAACAACAAAAAATAGTACTAACATAGGACTATTTTTTAATTACTATTAAATTACATTAAAATAATTTATAATTTTTATATTTTTCTATTTCTTAAAATTTCTTAACAATTACCTACACAGAACCCCTTAAAAAGGGGCAAACGACGTCCTATAAATAATAGAAAAAAACACATTCATTTGGGTTTGGGCACCCCAAACCGATAGGATAAAAAATTTCCAAAAATATATATTTTAATATTTATATAGGTACCTTCAACTTCTAAGTTATAGTGAATAGTAAATTTACCAAAACATGATATAAATTTATTCAATACCATTGAAAAATCTATTTCGAGTTAGGGACTTTTTAATTGGAATGCATAACTCGCTACCTATAATATGTGTTAAAATAAAAAATAAAATTTAATGAATACTATATCAAGTTAACACAAGAAATAGTATAATATAATTTTTATAATATCAAGTAGCCAGTATAGGTAGATAATTATAATCATGGTCTATGGAGTGTTGTCATGTGTCCTAAAATGTTTTAGGTATACAAATCATTTTCAAAACCTAAACAGTACACCACTACAGGAAAAATAAAAACCACAAAACAATTAGAATCAAGATTATCTAAACATAATTAAAATCAAAATCTAATAAATAAAAAAAAAACGAAAAGAATTGTTATGAAAGTCAAAATTAAAACTACGTTATTTTAAATTAAAAATATAAAATACTGCTGTATAAAATCAAAACCAAAACCAAAATTTTTTTAAAACCGGTATTTTAGATCGAAATTGAAAATACAAAATACCGGTATACAAAGTCAAAACCAAAAACGAAATTTTTGAAACCGGTATTTCAAATCGAAATTGAAATCAAAATATTTTGAAACAGGTATTTTAAATCGAAATCAAAACCGAAATATTTTTTACAGTTTCAAGCTCTGCATTTTTCAATGGTTAGATTTTCATTTTTTTTGAAATTTTCTAATAATTGCCTATAGAAAACCCCTTAATAGGAAGCTACACGCCCTTTATTTAAGGGTTTTTTATATAGGTAATTTACATGAAATTTCAAGAAAATGAAAATCCAACAATTTAAAAATAATTTTTAAAAATTTGGTCAATAGGATGTAAAAACACTTCGCCCGTTGGGTAGGATATTTAGATATATTGAATTTGAAATCAATGATGAATCATTTCTTTCTAAAATAAAATAATTCTGAGCGGAGCTTCGGTGGATATATTTGACAGTTACTGCATATATTATACTAATAATATATATATATAATAATGGTATATAATAAAATTAACAAAAAAATTTGAATTATGTGCAAAAAATTATTTGGAAGCGAAGGGATTCTAACCGAGAACCCTGCGCATGACAACACAGTCAGCTCCCATTCGACTACGTAAACCACTGTAGTAGAACATATAACTTTAAAACCATATCCGAACGTTAAATTCTGACTTCACCATTATTTTTTTGATCAAAAATATACATTATTTATTATTGATATACCTATCTATTTTGTCATATATCCAGGGCTTAAATTTAAAAAAATTATATTGTTTAACGGTATTATACATTTAAACATTTTTAATTTTGTCATGATCGTAGGTATATTATATGTATTCATGGGTTTCACAGATAATAGGTATTCTGGGAAGTCACACATACTAATAATAATTTATTACTCACACACTCTCATGGCTTATGTGGTTGCGTATTTAAAAATGTCTATACAAAACTTCTTAGAAATAGACCACTTACAACCCAATTAATGAAAAATAATAGTGTTGTAGTCATAGTTAGGCAAACAGATTTTTAAATAATATTGCTGAAAAATCTGTGTTATCCTTATTTCAATATCACAAATAGAACTGATGTTATATAATTTGTAAAACTCTAAAAAAAAAAAAAAAAATGTTTTTTAAATAATATTTTTTTTATATTTAATATGTATAATATAAATATATATATTAAAAAATATATACATTTATATTATATATATATATATTTTTTTTTAAAGAATAATAGTTGAACATAGATAATTTTGTATTCCATATTGTACAAAAATTGCGTTTCTCTAATTTCATAACATAATATTATGTATTTTGTTATAGCCTATATAGCAAAAGTGCGGCATCTATAAGTAAGTACTCCAATATAAAAACCATATCTGCTGGGTCCAGAGAAAGTTATAAAATTTTACCTTTAAAACTATTATGTTTTACTTCATTATAAATGATTAATTATTCTTCCAATACTGAATTTAAATTCAAATTTTCTTTATATAATATCTATATATTAATTTGAATTATATATAATAGTTTTTTTATAATAAATATTTAACTTTATAAAAGTATTATATTTTTCCAATTAATTAATTTTTTTAATTTAAAAATTTAGATATTTTGTAGCATCTTACATTTTTAACAATTTCAAATAAAACCTTTATTAATAATTATATATCAAAATTTAAAACATAAAAATATCTCTTTTTTTGAATTTTAAAAACGTCTTAAGATATGCTTTTTTGATCATTTAATTTTATATTTAATATAACTGCATAAAAATTTAATGTTAGATTTTTTTTGTTGTTGATAGATAGGTACGTAATTTTAAAGATTTTAAGTAGTTAAGTAGCTATAAATAGCATTTTAAAATCGAAATTCTCTATAAAGGTGATTAATTAAATCATTATAATAATATTTCAATACCTTGGCCGACGCTAAATAGATGGGGAAAAAGTAGAAGTAGAAGAAGATTTGTCAAACTGATCATAAAATCTGCCAAGTGTACATTTCCATACAATATCATACATGCAATTTCAATATTTTTTTATTAAGAATATTGGAGTACCTCATATTTTTTGTGGTTTTAGACCAATAAGCGGAAGACTAGTTGATATACTTCCTAATGATTGATAACTATTTTGAATATATGTATAAATTTACTAGCCTCTTTTATAGGTTTTTTTTAATTTAACAAGGCTTTAAATCAAAAATATTTTAAAAATGTATTTTCAATACACCGTTATAATTAAATTATAATAAGTATATGTATTATATTACAATATTAAACGATATATTATATATACTCATATATGATATGAATATTAATTTTAAAAAAGGTATATAATATAATATACCTTTTTTAGTATTTTAATATTTATATTTATATATAAATATACATTTTTTTAAATAGACATGACCCGGTGATATGTAAAGATTGGCCTGCCTAAAAGTTTACATAGTCGAAAAAAAGTGAAATGACGCTCCTAAGTAACGCGGTACTGTAATTCTGCAACATAATTACTTTTTAAGTAACGTAATAGTCATTTCATTATTTATTTTTTATATATTTTATAAAAATAGGTTAGGTTAGGTTAACTACGTTAATTATTTATAAGTAAATTTGTAATAAAATGAGTTAAATTTTTATGAATTCTGTACAAATTAAAACAAAATTTTGTCTAATATTGACGAAGGTGTATATTATACAAAAAGCCGACATTTTAATAATTTTTTGGGGGGTTTTTTTTTATGGTTTTTGATAAAATTAAGAAAAACCGGTTGACGTTAATATTATCGGAAAATGGTCAGGTTTTTAGTTTTTTACTTGTGTGCTCTTACATTTTAAAGTTACATAAAAATTGTGTGTGAGTACACATTTGCCATTATCACGAAGTTGAATTAACTGCAGTTTAAGGCAATTTTTCTATATGTTGATTGAAATGAAGATGAAATCGTGAAATAACCGAGTGATGGAATGGCGGTAGTCGTTTGAGTTTCAGCGAATATAATATAGTTGCGGTGACGCCGAAACACACGGTTACAAAAATGAAATTATTTCGGCTACCCAAATTTCAATAGATACTTATAGATATATGCAATTGAACACGATTAGCGCGATACAACTTACAATAATAGAGGAGTTTTGCGATTTGCATTACAATTAGGTACATCCTCGATTTACGAGGAGGTAACCGTGCGATGCGTTTGGTACGATAATTTTTGAAATGAAATTACGGCTGTGATTTTCATAGCGGACGATTACAAGACAATAATTTTGCTATGCTTTTGGTTTTCGACAGTATAATATACAAAACAACAAAGGCGTGCTGCCGTACATAATAATAATTCACGATAACAGAAAATAATTGCATATGTGTGCGTATCGTGTATGTGCATGTATGGATTCAAGCAGTTGATAGGTCTTACAGTGGTAATTATGAATAATATTATTAAATCATAAAAATAGTGAGTGCGATTAGGTTGCGATACTGGAGATACTATGACATCTTTAGATTTCACCATAATTATTAAAAACTAGACAAAAGTGTGTTTCCGGAGATGCGGGAGTGATTTTAGTATTTGATGACTTCTAAAAATTTAAACTAGAAGTTTAAAATAAGTTTTATTACTAGAAGTCGACTTATTAGACTTAAAATTTCCTAGAATTTTCTATTTTTAAAAGTCTTAGAACTCGACTAACAATAACTTTATTGAAAATTATCCATGTAAAATTTAAATCACTTTATGGTCTTTAATTTTTCAGAGAGATTGTTGTATGCTAAAATTTTTCAGTTTTCTAGAAACGTGCATCTCCCAATGCATGTTTCACGCAATGTTCCCATTTTTCCGACTAAAATTCTAATATTTTAAAGTTTGCCGACCAAAAAAAAATACTTCGTTGCTGCATAATTTCCTGACGAAATTTCAAATTAATTCATTCAAAACGTAAAAAAAAAAAGTGGCTATTGACTTTTTCTACGATTTATCGATTGAACTTAATTTTTCCAACTGAAATAAATTTTGCCGACAGCTTTCCGAAAATGGGGGGAGGGGGTGAGATACCCTTCACCAACCCTCGGGATGGCCCTGAGAGTAGGTATAATAAATTCATTATATAAGTACATACCTACAGGTCAACTGTAAAACTTGAAACTTGAAAATACTAATGTACAAAGTTAGCTTAATGAATGAGATATCAAGCATAGTAGCAAAAGTATAATAAGGTGATTGGCTACACAATTTCGAGTAGATGAAAAAATGTATGTTTAGATGATCTGATTTATCCCTATTTCCTTAATTCCAGCTCTATTTATATAAATGACAAAAAATATAAATATTATATATATATATATATATATTATGTACTATATTGGCCAGTGAAATTAGACGAAAAGTGGGCTATTAAAAATTTGTCCTTTCGGTATACGATGCGGATAGTAGTAAATGATAATATTTTATGGTCTCCCACAGTTTAATTAGGGCCTAGCTATGTTCTTGGTTTTTCGCATTTTATCGCAAAACGGTCACTATTTTGCAATTTTCACTTCTACACAAAAATAATTCTTATAAAATTCTGCATAAAAATATATTTATTACTTTTTGCTATATTCAGTGGTAATAGGGTTGGTATTTTTTTTTTTTTTTTATGGCTATTTAATCTTTAAAGAATCTGACATGGTGAGCAATAGGTTTATATATTCTGTTATGTCCTTCAATTAATTTTGTGCCCGACACTCCTAAAATCTACTTCTAACGTGCACATTCGTTGTTTTTCGGATTTTATCGCAAAATGGTCAATTTTTGGCAGTTTTTGCCTCTGTACTAAAATAATCCTTATTAAATTCTTCACAAAATTTTGTTTATCTGTTTTTTATATACAATGTTTCTGAAAGTACAAGTAATATTAGTGGGTTAGGGGTAAGGTTGATACTAGAGATAGGTTTTTTTTACTAATTTAAACCTATTCTTGTGGAAATAATTAAGTGTATACAAAGAGTTGGAAAACTGTTTTTGTTGAATATTTAATTTAAATTTATACTTAAATGACTAATATTACACCTTCAGTATATTAGTCTAATAACTCAAAAAAGCAAGTTTTGAGTAAATGGAGTTTTAAAGTCATAAATCCCTATCTTTTACCGATGTAATTATACTATATTTATAATTCCATTTATCGAATTTAATTGATACGAAAAAATAAACAAGTGAATTATAAAGAATACCATTTTTACAATAAGAAATCATGAAAAACTCAAAATTATACATTTTTGAGTTTACATTAATGTTCTTAAAATATAATATGGTTCATGAACCATACCAATAGCTTTTCCATCGTCACGCGTCGCCAGCGATCGTCAGATGATCGTTTTTGGTCGTTTTCACTTGTACCGTCGTGTTACGCCTTGTCTTACATGATTCCGGCGACTTCGTCAAACGCATTGTGATGCTAACAGAAACATATGTTATCACAGGTTTGTTTATTTTAGTCGCCTTATCGCATGCACTGCATTGCGTTTGCCGAACTCACCGGATTCACATAACACACAGAGTTAGTCACCTGCCATTGTTTCTATTTCTCAAACGGCAGCTGTTAAGTTTAGACGTACCTGTACTGTTCATGTATATTTCAGATCGATTGAAATTGTCCAGGCGCCATCATTCGATATTTAGATTTAATTATTGTTAATACAATATATATATATATATATTAACTATTATAGTTTTATAAATATATTAAATATTTAACAAAAAATGTTGTCCAAAGTTTTTTGAGTGCTCGAGTTCTAATATAACATATATAATTGGTTCAAAGTAGTAAAAAAATACCCCTATTAGGGTTCTTATACATTGAGAACCACTGTATATAAAAAACAGAGTAAATACAAAATTTTTTTGTAGAGACTTGTATGAGGATTATTTTTGTACAGAACTACGAAAAATTGACAGTTTTCCGATAAAATGCTAACAATCTTTTTTTTTTTTTTTTGTAAATATTATTGTTATCAGGCTCTAAATGAATTGATGGACACAATAGAATATTGAAACCTATCACTTACCATGTCAGATTCAAAGATTGTATAATCATAAAAATCCCCTTATATTAGGTACTTGTAGTTAGAGAACCAATATATATATAGGAAAAAATGGTAAAATACATTTTTCTGTAGAATTTTATAAGAATTATATTTGTGTAGACGTAAAAAATACAATATATTGACCGCTTTGGGATAAAATGCGAAAAACCAAGTATATACCCATTAGGGGTGGATTTTAGGGGTGCTAGGTCTTAATTAAATTGTGGGAGACCACAAAATATTATTATCCACTACCACCCGCATCAGATCCTGAAAGGATAAATTTCTTGGATTTATTTCCCTCATTTTTGAGAATTTCACTGGCCCACTAGTAACAGTACCTAACTATGCCAAAGCTACTTTCGAACATTTAAATTACAAATATCTAAAATACAAATATAGGATACAATATATAATATTATTGTTTTTATATGTTTAATTAGTACCATGTATTTTACATAATATGTACCTAAGTACTTAAAATATATACACTTACTTTTAATAAAAAAAAAAGTTCATTTTAATGATGATATAAATGATGATTTTAATTTTGTAAAATAATAAACAAATATTATTTAAATTTTAAATATTTTTTCATTTAATAATATTATGAATTTAATATTTAATTTTATCTGTTAAAATCCTTCATATTATTTATAATAAAAATCCATTAAGCATTTAATTCACTTCTTTTCACACTTTCGAACCAAGCTTGAATGTTAACATACCAACAGTTTTTATCTGAAAATATTTCAAACAAAATTGTATAAGTACTTTAATTTACATTTTAAATATGAATATAATATTGAATTGTGGATATTTAGAAATATGTATTCCATTGGAATAAATGTATGTAATTTACAATTTAGACCTTTTATAAAAGAACAAAGTCATTTAGCAATAGTCGTATAAACAGATTGAGAGAAGAAAGACGTGTGTGAAGTTTCCCCCCCCCCACATCATTATACAAAATTCAAATTGCTATCAAGTGTTTAAAATTGTTATGCAATTATATGCATGTTTTTGGAAAAAATTTGCAATTCGTCGAGGGACCCGAAATCGTCCAAAAATAGGGCATTTCGCATTTTGGGTGTAAAGCTGGATGGATAGCATATACTTTATGGGTGTAAATCTGGATGGACAGGATACATTTGATGGATGTATTGAATTTGAATGAGATGATAAAATAATTTTTTTCAATAATTAGATCATACCCAACCATATTTTAATATTTTATTTTAAATTCATCTTATATTGTAATTTAAAACATAGGTGCAAATATTGATTGAGTATTACAATAACTACATATTTATGTGGATTTCAATTAGATATACTATTGTGAATTGTAGATATTTTATATGCTAATATATGTATACCTATATATATATTTAATGTGTATTTTAATAGGTAATGTATATTTTTAATTTTATACAAATTGATGTTATTCGAGAGGTATTAGTTAATAAAATATAAAAATCTATATAAGTAGTTACATAAATTATATATAATATATACTCAATCAATATTTGCACCTATATTTTACATTAAAATGTAAAATTAATTTAAAATAAAATATTAAAATGGGATTGGGTGTGATCTTATTATCTTATTATTAAAATTTTATTACTTTATTTTAATTCAATACACCCATCAAATGTATCCTGTCCGTCCAGCTTTACACCCACCACGCGAACTGCACTTTGTTTTTGATGATTTCGGGTCCTACGACGAATTGTTAATTTTTTCCAAAGACACGCATAAAGTTACATAAGAATTGCGAAATGTTCGTTCTGATTTGAAGTCTATATGACTAAGTGATAGATTATACTACCTCCCCCCCAAACTGGTTTTTCGATAATTGCGGGACCCAAGATGAATTGAAAATTTTTTCCAAAGACATGCATATAGTTGCATAAAAATTGAAAAACTTTGAAACCAATTTGAACTATGTAGGATGACGTGGGGGGGGGGGTGACTTCACGCACGTAGAACAGAGTACTTTGGGTTACATTGGATAGATAATTACCATCTTGAGGTACAATACAGATTGGTGCTTTAGTAGTAGTAGTAATAGTAGTTGATTCTGGTTCTGGTGATTTGTATTTGGATTTTTCAGTGACAATAAATAGTCTATAATATAAGATACAATGTATTATTATATGATTTGTAAAAGGTACTTTTGTGAAAATTTACTTAATATTATTATTATTATGTGATAAATAAATATGAAATTAATTTTGAAAATAATAATAAAAATAATAAAATACTTATTCAACAATAGGTATTTTAAGTGGTCTGTGGCTCAAAATAAGTTGGAAAGATGGCAGATGACTCACTAATTCATACTCAGAGAACTGACATAAAATAAATATTTCCCATCCCTCAAATCCGTGCAAAAATTTTGTAAACAGTAGGGTTCGGATAAAAAAATTGTTATTTTTACATGTTCATACAATTTATATTATTTAAATTTAGAAGAAAAATTATACAGATAACAACATAAGTATTTGTTTTTAGTTTTATATTACCTATTTCTCATGAATCTTAGAAATATTGTTTCCTACAGCTAAGGGAAAATACACAAAAGAATTTTAAGGGTTAGGTAATATATTTAATATCGTAAATAGTTTTCGTCTTTTACTTCACATATTCTTGTAGTTTAATTAAATAAATTACAAATAATATACAATACTAATATTATAATATTAAGATTAGATAATTATTTTTAAGGTGGATGCATGTTTTGGACAAAATAAGTAAGTGGATGTAAAATGTCAATACAATTTATGACATTCCACCAATCCATTTTACTCTAAATCAATGATTCTATAAAGGGTCTGTTATTTTTTTTGTAAATATAATGTTTTTCTATTATTATTATTATTATTATTTATAGAAAAGAGCATTCCTTACTTTAAATTAAAACAGAAAATTATCAAATTTCAATACTAAGAAAACAGTGAAAAAAAATATTGTCTCTCATATATATTCGGTATTTAAAAAAAAAAATTAAAGTCAAATTCGGGTTATTAGTGTTATCTAAACTAATATTCAAATCGAACAAAAAGTGATAAATTAATATAAGACTATATATTTGACTATGTTTTACCATTTTTAACCTTTTGACGCCAAATGAGGCCAGAAAAAATAAAATGAGAAAATGTCACATTAATTTAGGATAGAATTTTAAAAGAAATTAAGTGAAACATTAATATGTACGTAGATCGTAAGTCAGATAAAAAAGTTGTTTACAAAAACATAATAAAATTACAAACAACTTATTTCCCTTACTTTAGATTTATGTAATAAATAATTTCACTACAATTCTTCCATAATTTTTGCATAATTGTGTTACACTATTTTTTAATTTTCTAGTGTCGTTCAGCTTAATTTATTTCCAAAAGCCCGAAACTGGTAAAAAACCGATAAAACAAGTAAGAAATGAAGTCTTATATCAATTCATATTATAACTTTTCAAGATTTTAACAGTGTCTTGTTTTTTTTTTTATTTGGTTTAAATATATGTTTAGATATCAGCGAAAACCCTCAATTTCACTTTAATAAAAAAAAATACATGTGTACTATATAGTATATGAAATGTATAAACTAAGGTATATATAAATATGTAGGTAAATAATGTAATGAATAAAAAAATATATATATTCTATATATCTATTCTAGAACTTATATTATACTATAATTCTTCTATACTGGAATTTCAATCTAAATAATTATTATAATATTAAAATGAATAAATTCATAATTAAATATTAAATTACCTTTCTCTTGGACAGAAATTGTTCACGATTCGTTTCATTGAACATATGCTTATACAGCAATCTATAAACAATACGTTACGATGATCAATAGTACTATCTGAAATAAAAAAAAATATTTGTTATACTACAAATTATCAAAGTTATTTTAATTTCTGGGAAAAATTGTTTATATATGATATGAAAAATGTACTAGAAAAAGTAAATTAAGTAAGTTAAGTCAAGAATTATTTAGACACCAACTTAATGAAATTAAATTAAACTAAATGAAAACTCTAAATTTTTATATTTTGAAAAGGAACTTATATTAATGGTTTTATTAATCCACTTCAGACACTAGTTATGTACGAGAAAAATTATCTAACATTATTTAAGAGACCGCAACACCAATGAAAAATCGAATTAAAATCGTGATAAAATTGTGTGACTTTTAAAAGTCAGATTTCAATTCTAAAAACTATTTTAAATTCATCAGTTTGTCTTCTAGGAATCAATCGAGACGTTTATTTTAATTTTATTTTTTGGTCGTGTTATTTATCATTAAAAGTTGCAATTTTTAAACATTGTTTATATTTTAGTTTGTAATAATAAAGGAAAATACCTCGATCGATCCTTAGAAGATAAACCGACACATTAAAATTCGTTTACAAATAGTAAATCCGACTTTCTAAAATTCCATAATTTTATCACGCTTATTGGTTTTTTCGGCGGAATTAGTTGATTAAACAACAATAAATAGTAATACGGGTACGGGACTATTTTTAGATTATTTTTAAATTGTTAGATTTTTATTTTTCATAATATTTCTTGAAAATTACCTATACAGAACCCCTTAAAAATGGCAGGTGTGGCGGCCTCTTAAATTAAGGTATTTAAAAAATCTTTAGTAATTTATAGTTTATAGTTTAGAATAAACTCATTCAACTTATTAAGTTTAAAATGTAAAAAAATATTAACATAACTCGATTAAAATATAGCTTTTAAATTGTTTAATAAAACAATTTGATTAGATTCTTCAACATACTTTAACAAACTGTAATAGATTGGCTCACAATTTATTTTAAATGTGAAGTAGGTATAATTTGTTAAAAAAATACCTATATTGTATGAACTTAATTGAATATTTATGAAGTTCATGTGTAAAACTTTATTTGATTTAATGAAAAATAGTTTATGATAAAAGTAATTATGATTCTAAGGTGGTCAATTGCTTTGGCTATCAAATAACCAACTTAACTATTTAATATCGGATTAATTAAACTTTTTATAGCTAAAATTTATTATATTATATGCAGAAGGTGTTTTTTTTCATACAAACTTCAAGAATGACCTACATCGGAAACCTATTTTTCATTTTGTGAATTCAGAACTTCTAATGGTATTTATATTTTTAAATTTATTGCAAAACAAAATGCATCATGAGATTTATCGACCTCAAAACCTCAATTTTTTTAGGGCACACGATTTTTATCATGTTCAGATGCCGCTGTTATGCAGCATGATACCAGAGTACAAAAATCTCAAATATCGTGCGACATACCAAAATCTAATATTATTTTATAAAACAATATTATATAATTAATTATGTGCTTATAAAATAGTAACCTTATAGTCTTTTACTATGGAAACTGAAAATAATTTTTTTATACGTAATTAATTGATAAAATTTACATTAGTTATACAACAATTTATCTAATAGGTACCTAACAATATTATAGTTATTGATAGTTTTGTTCATATTTAAATTATTTTGTTAGATAATATTTTAATTACATTTTTATTTTTATATTTTAATAGAAAAAATAACTGTGTCCATAACATTTGCCTTCTTCTAAAACCTCTATTTTGATATTGATCTTGATCTATTGATTTTCGTAACGCGAGTATTATGCATGACACCGGCGTCTGAAAATTTTCAAAATCGTGTGACAAATTGAAGTCCCTAAATATTGCAATGTATTTCGTTTTGCAATTAATTTAAAACTAAAGTCCGGACATTCAATCTAATTCATTCATCCAATAATATGAGTTATTCAAAAGATATGGAGAAATAGACAATTATTTGTTTTTCAATGTCAAGATAATGTTTATTTGTCGAAGAACGTTA
This sequence comes from Pemphigus obesinymphae, assembly GCA_025469235.1. Lineage (NCBI taxonomy): Eukaryota > Metazoa > Arthropoda > Insecta > Hemiptera > Aphididae > Pemphigus > Pemphigus obesinymphae. The sequence continues at coordinate 30,555 of JAIPRL010002396.1, read as the reverse complement.
TTCTTATTTAGTACTATTTATTTTGAATAATATTTATTCAAAAATAACTGCTGATATTATAGACTCCGGTTCCTTATCAAAATTATCATAGAAAATTGAAAATTAAATAACATCGACCAATGATGATCGAGAAAATCTGTTTAACATGTTCTAAAGTTTACCATTACTATAACCTATTATTATCACTATTTAACAAATAACTTTTGGATTGATAAACACTCGTTACTTTTTCGGAAATTCATTTCCCGAATAAATATATTCGACGAATAGTTATGTGACGAATAGGTGGACGATTGAAAAACTGGGCCCAAAATTAATACTTAGCTACAGTAAATAAACGTAAAATTACTAAATTCGTAAAATGCAAAATAGTATTTAGATTGCATTCACTAACATAAGGTTATTCTCAAAGTTTGTACGGAAAAAAAGAAACAACTTATATAATATACAGTATATCATACTGATACACGAACAATCATGATTAATATACAATACACTGAATACAAGGTTATTATCACTTATAAAAATTATCAATAAAATAATTTATAATTGTAAATATATTTTTAAATACAATTCAAAAATTGAATCGGAGTAAGTACCTAGTATTTTTAATGCTATACAGATGTGCCTACGAGAGTACCTATACCAGCATAGATACTAAAATATTATATGATATGAGATTGATATTCACTTGTTTCTTCAAGATAATCCTTGCAAACATCGCTGACCAATTCGAAGAGATGATTGCTGCAAACCGACGAGTGTGGGTCTGTGTGTACCGGATAAGTAGCTACTAAGCTACATGTTACCAAAATACAGAGTGTTACAAAATACAAAGAGTTCATTATAGTAAAATAGTCTGAAACAAATATAGACAAATTAGACATATTATACAATATTACATTATACATAAAAATGCATTTTCATTATCAAATAAATAACGTAATATATCTATAACTGATCGTCTAGTATCATAACGAGAATGAAAACGATTACACTATGGGTATCATGTTCTCCTAAGGGGACATAGCACCCGCATTTGTTGTCTTTATCTAATTAACTGATAATATACGGTATTTATATTTAGTATTTTTGCTGTTTAAGAGTCCTTATTTTGAAGTTTTAGTTTCGTTAAGATATACAACTATTTTTAAATTTAAATAATTTATATAAATATATTTATCTTTAAAATTAAAATTTAGAAAACGAGCCACTTAAACATCATATATAATGATCTCGTCTATAAATTTGTTAATAGGTTAATTTATTCTTATATTAGAAATAAAGATGTGATAAGAATGTTAAACGTAAATTTCGTATATTGTCAGTTGGTTAAACTTAGATAGCAAAGGCGTGATACGTCAACTAACACTATGTTCACATATATGGTTATCTATGCTTATTTAACGGGAAATACAGGATATATATATATATATAGATACTAATAGATAATCAAGGGCAAGAAAACTGATGTTTTTCTGCCGATATAACCTGACCCACATCCCACCTGTATATAGGTGTTCTCAATGGCAATGTGTAGTAGTATGAGCACTATCGAGCTGTTTGATAGGTAAGTTACTATCGAAAGTTTAGATCTTATTGATCGATGTTGAAGTAAACTTATCCTTGTAGTCGAAGTACTCTTATCCCGAACTATTCGATTGTTTGAATTATTCGGTTGGTCGTTCGATCTATTAGGTTGGTCCGAATTATTCGAATAATGCAAAATATTCAATAGTCGATAAATTACTCAATTATATAATATATTCGAAATGTATTACATGTTTAATAGTTTAATAACATGAAAGTATTATAATGTAATTATGTAAAATATAAAATGGGTACTTATATTTCTACTTTACTGGAGAATTCGATTTTTAGAAAAAACATTTTTATAATTTTCGACAATAAAAACGATGATGCAACTAGAATTTGATGGTAGGACCAGTTCAAAAGTTATGGTGATTTAAAATTAGATAATTTTATAACCCATCCAGTTCATCTGCACCCTTGGTGACTGTTATATTTTTTAATTTGTATGGGTTATTAAAATTGTGGAAACTCAGATTTGTTGCCTACATACTTTTCTTTGAGGTTATCTCTATGAAATACTCCCGGCAAAATAATTATTACCTAATAATATTTATGATAATATAAAAATCGCACTTTGTAGGTATCATACATTGTTCAATTAATATTTTTGAAATCATGATATGGTCAAACGTGTGACGTCACCGAGGGCACAGATGGACTGGACGAATTATACGCGATTTTACTTATATACTTATATATTACTGATTATACATATTATAGAGTGTACACCTTACGCCACTTAGGCTAATGGTAAAATACAACAATATAGAGTGAACTGATTTCGGTTCAATACTGTTAACGTCAACTTTTTTTGTATTTTTTCACATTTTTAATATATAAATATATTTTTTTTTACCACTTACTACCCATGTCATGAATTAAATTATTTTTTGTTAGCTATTTAAGTCGAAACAACATTTTTCTCTAGTTACTTGTGATGTAGTGTTTACAGCAAATCGAGGGATATTTTCGATTTAAACAGTCGGAATGCGTAAAGCCAGAAAGTGACTCTGCTCGATTTATGGGTACAACTGAAAGAAGTACACTTAAACCGTATTAAATTTAACCTATTACCTACTTGACGTGGTGTTTCACAGCAAATCAGGGGATATTTAATTTGTGATAAACGGACCGGAATTGGAGTCGACCACAGCAAGCGTGGTCCGTTCTCCGAGACCCCATCTATGTTTCTATAAAATACCTTAAAAAAAAATAATAATAAATTCCGTGGTTTGAAACATAAACTGGGTGGATATTGCTCCAATAGTCCAAACAGTATTGCCACCAAAAATACCTACATATAAAGAGAACGTGATACCCGTATTTGTTATTTCCGTCTAACCAATAACCAAATTTATATTCATCATTTGTTTCACAATTTTGTAAAGAGATATAACTATTTTAAAATTCATTAATTAAAATAAATATGTTTTTCTTAAAAACTAAAATAAAGTAGTCGTTCAATATTCAAAAGATCTAGGTATGTTCTAAGATTCGACAAATACTATAATCCCACAACAATGCGGTAGATGCGATTTAAAAAATAATCAAAACAGCAGCAGAAGTGTCCCAAGTCATTATGAATTCGCACATTGGTGATTTATAATTAAAGGTTTCAGTTCTGTACGAGTTTTAAAAAGGAAATTTATATGCTACTACCTATTCGGACTATTCAATGGTACGAACTATTCGATAATTAACTGAAATATTTGGTATTATAACTAGTATATTTTGTATCAAACAATTCCATATTTTACCGAACTATTCGGTATTATAATTGGTATATAAGCTAGAAAACCTTGATATATATTATATATTATATTTTATTATTATTATTATTATTATTATTATTATTATATTATTATATTTAAAGGTTCTCTAGTATAAGCTATCCGATAGTGCCCATCACTGTGTGAAGTATGAATATGCCATAGAGTAAGACAGAGGTAGCGTTAGTATACAATCTTGAGGACTTTGCTGCCTCTGGGAAAGTTCTACCACTTTTAAAAATAAAATTCTGTGCACAAATGTATGGTACAATACAAAATAATAATACAGTAAGGTCTAGTTTACACTATCCACTTGATACGCATACCAAGAGTTTGATCGGCATTATTTTCAGTGTAAACAGGAGTGCGTCAATATAGTATGATATGCTCGAGCAAGGTGTATCAGACCAAATTCATCGAGCACCAAACCCAAAAATTAATTATTTCAAGGTTATGTTTAGTACTTTAGTTTGTCTATTTTAGGTGATCTATGATACAGTTATCACCACTTATGATTGCCGATTGCACATGTTTTGGTAATAATAGAATAATAATACACGCGGTGTAAACATCGACGTATCAAATATTTGATGCGGACCTGCTTGGTGCACGCCATCTTAGTACTTGCGGTGTAAACTAGGCCAATAACGATTAACTTATCCAGTGCAATGGTTAATCTATGGCGATAGAAAGCTCAACAATTTTAATGAAAACAGGAGGTCATTTATAACGGGGACTATGGTAAAATAACTTGTAAAAGATAGCACAGTGGCCCGTTACCCCTTATCACTTTCTATCACCATTAGTATGTAAACAATGTGATCTAATGGAAAAGTGCTTCTTCACTGCTTCTTAGTACGGTTTGCTAACCTAACCGTAGAACTTCAAATTTCTTCCATAGTCGATATAGACACAGAACAGTACAGAAATGACACGGGACAAAAAATTGAGTACCGTACATGATCGTATATTCGATTAAAATTGAGTAATGCACATGAGGATCATAGAAACAGTTTACGGTTTTACGATTAACGAGCCCCCTCTACCCATTAGGGCATTACAAAAGAGATTACAGTGACTACACGTTGTCTTTAATTTGAAATTTTCGAGTTTTTATGTATACGTTTCTTCTGACTATTTGCAAAACATATGATTATTTTCGGATAAATTGCTGGATCACGTATACCTAGATCTCCGGTTAACTAAATACATTTACGTTCAAAGCCACTGAACGCGATACACGAGAAAAAATAATTTTGAAACTTGTGTTGTACCCCTAATATAGAGAACGCCGCCTCTAAATGTGCATATTGAATTGTGTTTTTATCACAATAAGTATTATTGTGATATATATAATATATTATATAGAGTTGAAACACCAATTAGCCAATTTAAAGAAAGGAATATTTTCCTAAGGAGTTATTTTATAACTGTATTATAATAATTAAAAATAGTACTAAAAATGACAATTAATACCGGTAGGTAGGTATAGTGTACTATCTAAATAATAGGTAAGATTTTTTTTGGAATTTATGTAATATCATTCACATTTAAATTATATAGATACCTACTTCAAAACGAGTCCAAACGTCGAATTTTTTTGTCAAAATAAGGACGAACGAAAATACGGTCTCCGGTGAACTAAAGTAATGTTTCTATGAATGTATATGGGCAAAAATTAATCAGAGTTGCGTACCGAACTTAATTAGTGTTTGACAGTTTGATTTATCTATATTATTTATAATATATTTATGCATGCTATAATAATATTATACTTACACACAACACGAGGCAAAAGAAAATATGATGATCCGTCAATAGGAGTATTATTGGTCCTTCCAATTGTGACAGCGTACGCAGAATGAATGAATATTATTTAGTACAACCGTCCAAATAGTGAACGACTGCTGGATGCTCCTTAAAATATAGGCCGTAGAACAGGGGTGGCCAAACTGTATTCGACGAAAATTGACCCCGAATATTTTTTTGATTAGAACGACTTGATACTTTTGCTTGTTTTTTTAATGAGTTCTTATTTTATTTTTGAGACCAATAAACATCTGGCGTTAATTATAAAATTATAAGATATGCACTTTATATTTGGAGAAGTTTAAATTGGCATTTTAGTCACCTACGTTCAACGTGTTTTGAGTGACACTGCATGTATGAAACATTGTACATGAACATTCTCGAGGGGAAAATGCACAGTTCAGCGGAGGACAATACAGGCGCCAGGTGGCTGTGGTATGCAGTAACCGGAGAAGCGAATACAATAGTATAGTTGAATCGACCAAACTAACCGATTTGACATTGTACAAAACCGATGAAAATATAACCTATTGTAGAAAAAATAAATATTCTCCAAAAATATTATACTAAACATCTTATAAAAAAAATCTAGTCAAAAATACTTGAAAACATTAAATATGCATTAAAAATGTAATGTATTTTAAATATTTTATTATCAATAGATTTATTTAATTTCGAATACAATATTAATACTTTGTGTGAATGCTGCATCGATTTTTAACTGGTTAAGAGCAGGGATGTAATGGAGGGTATACGGGGGTATACGGCGTATACCCACTTTTCGATTTTTTGTTAGTGCGTATAGCCAAACTTTTTTATTTGATACGCGGGTATACCTACGTATACTAAGTACTTTGGCCAATTTTATTTATGGTCTATTAACAAGGAAATGCACTTTGTATATCACAAAATACTTATATAACCCCGTCGGTCGAATCGCTTTGTGCCGGTGATGTTTACGATATATTTGGCAGTCCAAAAGATAAGAAAAAATAATGTTCTTGTTGAATGGAATAGGTTATATCAGAATAAGACATAAATAATAAATTAAAATATATAATATAAAAAATGTGTAGGTATGTTATATAAAACGTATAGCGGCAACGAGTCGCGTATCTCGACTGACACAATAATAAATATGTCTCACATTATTCCTAGTCTACTGCTAATTATCCATAATATATATATATATATATATATATATCAATAATACAACAGCCAATTCTGTGTGTATTACTCCACCCATGAATGGAATGTATCAGAACCTTTGTATTGTTTCAATAGAAGTATAATATGTTTATAATCTATAGTGTGTGTTATCTTACTATACTAATTCTATTGGGAGTCTTATTTAATATCAACAGTTCTAATACTAATAGTATTCAACATTTTTTGAGGTATATTCGAGTTCCAACCCGATTAGCTGTTGTATTATAGGTATAATATTTGAAATTATAAAATTACAAATATGACACAATAAAAATAAAATTATATATATTAGATTAAAATTATATTAAATGGGAAGGAAAATATTATTTGGTTTGTTAAAAATCTATAGATTCACTAATTGTAAATCTACAATTTTAAACAGGCGGATTGCATAATGGAAATATGATACATAATAATATATATATAAATAATTCTGGATAAATGTCGATCGTACAAAGTGTCCGGGGTATGAAAAAAAAAACAATAAACAGTACAAAGTGTCCGTTTCCCGTCGTAAAAGGTTCATTCGAAAAAAATATCATCAGGTAATTGAATAAGCATACCTATAACAGGGTATAATTTTTTTTTAAAATTTTTTTTCTACACACAAATTTTTTAATACAAGTTTTTAGTCTTGGACGTCTACAGGTGGAGTCTAGGACATTTCAGCGTGGCCGTTTTGGCGTGAAGTATATTTTTGAGTTATTACTATATTTTAATTTTTTAGTTAGTACTAATTTTTAAATTTTATTGTAATAGTTAGTTAAAAAAAATTTTAAAAATTGCTGTCTGTTTAAGAACAACAACATTTAACCACTTGGTGTACTCAGGCTCAGCTTGGATATTGTTACCGTATAGTAAAAGAACTAATTTAAATTATTTAATTTTAATTTTTTCTTTCCCTATTATTCTATAGGTACTTTAATTACTTCAAAAATTAAATTTAATAATTCTTATTTATTGAGTTCTGTAAAATCTACTGTTAATTCTAATTTATTCTGTTCTAAATGTTCTTCAAAATTCATAATGTCAACTATCTATTCTATTAATTTAATTAACTCTTCTTGAGTATTTTTACTAAAATTATACGATGGATAACTATCCAAAGGAAACGACCTACCGGGTTAATTATATACATTAAAAACATTAAGAGAAAAAAACGTACAAAGTTCCGCTCGTTGTAAGTTGTGCCATTGAATCATCATTGTATTGATCTTTGGTGTTGTTCCTTCAGACGTGGCTGGATACTGCTCTTAGGGTACGTTTTCGTCTGGAGTCGTTGCAGTTCATTACTGCGAAAATAGCTTTGAAATTGAAGTTTCCTCCTTGACAACTCAAAACTCGACAAATTTTTTTTGAACTTTGAACTTGAGCGAAAGTTGAGCTCTTATTTCCTGTCCACAGCACCAATTGATATGTACGTGTCCTTGGATGACAGAAGACACTGAACCAGAAATGTAGTTTTTAAGACGGAAGTAGGATTATTTAAATAAATAATTTAAACAACAAACTTTTCCGTCAACTTATTATAAAATGTATTGGTCGTACACACAATATTAACTAAATAATCGCAGTAGATCAAAAAAACTTTAAATTATTAAAATTATTCTAAGTGCAAAAGAATTCAGAATTCGACGAAGTCCGAAATAGAAATACTTATAAAAATCGATTAGAGATGTTATACGTAAAAAAATAGAAAACTCACCGGCGTGGAGTACCCATGTGCCTCAAGTGATTGTCCCAGGTCGTTTGCCACTTTAGTGTTCAAGGATCCAGTTATATAAGTCATATATTGATGATCCCTGTGACCTCTCTACTTGAGGGTCCATTTCCATGATTCTTGGATTAATCACAAAATAATTTTCATTGGCTGATAGTGTCATCGCTTTATTAACAGTATTTGGTTATCAGTGTATTCTTTTATGAGTACCACCGGTTGTAGAAATTCCCATTCTATATATTATTGTCTTAGGTCTTCCTAAACAGTTGTACACCCTCTATTTGTTATTATAAATTATTTTTAATTATCACAGATGTTTTCATTTATATATTTAACATATTTCCTATCCTAATAAAATTAACATGCGGTCCGTTCGTTTCTACTTCGCCTACTATTAACACTGTTAACACTGTTAACACTATGATTATTAATCGCTGTTAATGCATCTATGGTGATTAATTCTTATTCCTCGCCTCCCTCAATTTATGGGATCCGTCTACATGTGTTAAACTTTTTGACTAGTTAGGAGTTATTATTATTAATTATGATTAATTAAAAATATATGTAAGTATAAAATCGGCAGGGTATTATATTCGTCATAAATCTAATATATTTATTTAAAAATGTAATTTTGATAAATAATAAATATACAAAATTTCTAAAATAATATTAAAATTAATTTTACTTGATTTTTTTTTAATTGTTATTATTAATTGTATTACCTATTATTTTATTTTTATCTAAAATAAACACGGAAAAAAGATGGCGTCTGACCCACCGAAGCGAAACGAGCCTGCTGTGACGAACCAGCGTCAACATCCGGCCAACAAATACCAACACCACATCCATAAGCCAGGGGGTTTCGTACTGGATGAAACATCGTACTTAGCAGAGATACACGTTCCAACCTCCCGTGAGGTCCGCATTATTTAGTTACTACTTCCCTTATTCGGGCTAGGGTCAGCCTCCGATAATGATGTCCCCTCGCAGATGGATCGTGTTTCCCGAGAGGAACACAATTCAACTGATACGCAAACCCGCTTTGTATATCTTTGGAACGGAAAACCGGGTGACCAGACGACGACTTGAGGTAGCACCAATCATTTTGCACGGTCTCGTTGGGGCATCCACCCTCACCGTATTAAGGCATTTACATCGCCTTGGTATGTCAGCGACACCTTGCGGCAGCGCCTATCAGTTTCCTTTTAAATTGTTTAAAATTGTAAATGTTTTAAATATACCTAAAAACATATTTTTGTAAGTGTATGAAATATTAAATTTAATATAATTTGATAAATGTATGATTACTTAGTATCTACTAAGAACCTATAATACCTATAAACTGGGTGTTATTATAATTAAATTAATTATGTTTTTTATTTTATTAACAATTATTTTGATTCATATTTTACAAAGAACCAACCAATATTGTTTTCACAAAATATGGCTTTAAAATAAGAAAGCATAATTAGATATACCTAATATAACAAATACCTATTAAAATAAGGAATTTTGATTTTGAATTGTAATAGTTAGGTACCCATAATCCTAATGTAATTGTTTCTTGTCCACATTATTATTAATGTTCATATTTTACAATACGTTGTTTTCTAGAATAGGATGAGAATATATTTTTCATATTATGAATTGTTTAAAGTGTAAAATTTGCAACTAATTTAAATTAAATCCTCTTTTTAAAAAATCTCAAAATACTGTTTCCAACATATATATTATTTTAATTTCTATAAAAAACCGCTTTTATACTATAAACTATTCTATGATTTTAATTGCAAATTTCTCATTAAATTATTGAACAGAATTTGCCCAAAGTTCACTTAAGTATGTATATGTATATATATATATATATATATATATATATATATATACTCATAGCTCGTATATATATATATATATAAATATATTGAAGTAAAAAGAAAATTGTTGTTAATTCCATGGTATTTATTTTTTATTTTGGTTAATTCAATATAGGTACCAATGCAAAATTAAAATTTCAATTAATTTACTATGTCTATCTCATGGAATAATATAGAGGCGGTGTTTCCTATATCAACTGTGTACCTAAGTAATTTGATTGTATTAAAAAATGAAATTGATTTATATAAATACAATCTGTTACCTTTGTGAAAGAAACAAAATGTAAATTGGCATTTTTTCTTGTAGATTACAACTGTCTGAAAAATGCTATCAAAAATAAAAATAAGTACCAGGATAGATTGATGTAATATAGATATGTGATTTATCATATTTCGCATATTAAATATTAGTTTTCTTGTAAATACCTATACATTTAAATAAATAGTTAATTAATAACATATTTTTTTTATTACATTTTTTTTCAGTGTGTCTAGAGACCCTACCATTATCACTTATTATCACTATGGTTGGGTAGATAATAATTTCTCGACCGTGATATTATACGTGTACATATTACGAAACTGTGTATATTTCTGTCACGTATGCATATAATTTTTTTATCGGTTCTTTCATTTGAAGAAATTTTTTAATTTTATTGATTTGAGTGCAAGGTAATTATTTTTAAATATTGCATGAGTTATTACCTAAGTAATAGTTTATTATTAAATATATGTTTATGTATTGTGTTTGTGTTATTGTATCTGAAGAATTAGTCCAGAACATTACGTACAACAGATAAATTTCTCAGGTCTACAATGAAAATCCAAACCTGATGATGATTTTGTAACTGTGGGTTTTTTAAAAGAAAGAATCCACAAAATAAAAATAGAAATATACATAACTGAATTAAATTAATAGTCATATAAAGAATTATCACTTTGTGTTATCATACGCATAATATCACGGTCGGGAAATTAGATAAAAAATTAAAAATTATCTTTTAAAAATCATAATAAAAACAATATACCATTATACTATATTTACATAATATTTATTTTTTTCAACAACCAAACAATACTAATACATAATACATAATACATTTTAAAATTCTCATGGCACTCCCTATCAAATTGTACGTATGCAGTTTCTGCTTGTAAATGTCCATCAGCTATCGGTCATTTGTATATTTCTTCATAGAATAATCTATGTACCTTGATTATAGGTAAAGTTATATTATAATATTATCATTTCTTTTAAATTTCAATTGTTTTTTAAATTTTTTTATTTATTTATATATATATATAAAACGTCAATGTAATTATGTGTAGAAACACTATCTTTATGCTTTGGATTATACTGAAAACCCATAAAGAATATAGAGCAAAAGATTGTTTTTGGTCATTAGGAAATTTTTTTCCAAATGTTTCGGTAGATAAACACGATTTTTAAAACCTTAAAATAAAAATTTACTGTAAAATAATAATGGCTAACAGTGTGATTTGTGACTGACACTAAAAACTACACAAGTCAATATATTTTAATAATTATATACTGCAACAATGCATTTATAACTATATTTAATTCTTAATCTGGAAAATATGCTAATTGTTAAAGTATTATACAAATGTATATTCCGCATGCTGATTTTAATTTTATGTAGGTTAATGTTTTTTTTATTAATTAATGTAAATTAATGTTAATGTTTCTATTGTATTATAATACAACATTTCATGAAAAAATTAATAAAATAAAATATAAATGACAAATTTATTTTAAAAAATAAATAAAAATAATTGACATATAATAAATTAATATCAGGGCGTTAACAAAGGTGTGATCTCTCATATAATATTCATGTTCAATATAATATATAAATTATGACATTTTTTCAAAGTAAAATTGAAAGTTTTTGATTATATCTCATTAAATATTCAAATTAAAAAAAAAAATAATTAATTTAAAAATTTTAAAAATATTTTGAATAATATGAGTCATTTACAATTTTCATTAAATATGTAAATATTACAGATATTGCTAATGGTTTTAAATATGCATTTTTTTTTTTTTTTTTTGATATTTGTAATTCTTTTTATGTTCGTATGTATATAAAGTAAAATGTTTGATATGAATAAAAAACCAGGTACCTATGTTTATTTTTGTTTGGGAAAAAAAATTGTAATCTCATATTTTAGGAATTATTATGGATTATTTAAAAAAAAAATTCTTATTGAGGGAAGAAAAAAAACAAATATTAATTTTATTTGAAGTTATACAGAATGTTAAGGGAACGATTTTGAGAAAGAAAAAAAAATATCACTACGATATGTACAATGAGGTTTTCTGAAGTGTTTGTATTCGCCAAGCCGTTATTTATAAGTATTCATAAATTCATAAAAATAATCTCATTATAATAGAAATTAATAATCCTAAAAATATAATATGTACCTAATAAAAATAACCCGTTATAGAATAGGACCCATAAAAAAATACATACATATTATATTAAAAATTACACGTATTAATAATTATTGTTATACAATATAGTTATCAAAATATATAATTTCATCGGTTACAATATACATATTGCATGATTTCACATAATATAACATATTTAATTTTATAAAATTCATTTTTAAAGATTTTTAATACAAAATGTAATGAAAATTGTATACTTAAATATAAATAAAATATATCCTTAGTTTCCTGACAACATATTGATGAGAAAGAAAAAAAAACATGATTTTAAACATAGTGAGGAATGAAAAATTCGAGAATAGAGTGAGCCAAAAATTTAACAAAATATTTTGTATTAATAAAATATGAAAAAAAAGGTATGAAATCTCTACATACATATATAATACACACACACACACACACACATGTATATATATATATGCACACACACTCGAACATACTCTACAATTATTGGTGAATAGATTAATAATTGTTATGATTTTGGAAAAATTTTTATACATAGAATTTGTACATATTTGTACATAGGTATACAATATTATTTTGTTAATTGTTGTTTAATGAAATCCATCAGGTTTTTGAATCGCTGTTGGATTTCTTAGTCTAGTTTAGAATTTGTCTGCTATTTGCGTTGGTATTGTTAGTTAATACTGAAAGGTTTTCTGTTGATTTTCCCTTGGATTTTCTTGATAAATTCACTCCTTCCCGTTTGTGGTTGTGGTGGTGAGTGGTTATTGGAATTTTTCGCCATTTTGATCTCTAAACTCATATTCTTGATGTATTATTTTATTTTTTTTTCTTATTGATTGTGTGAGCAATTTTGGATTTATCTTCTTCCAAAAGAAGCTTTGTATTTGATTGCTGGGCCATGTTTGTGAAGATGATAGTGGATTCCGTCAGTTTATTAGGTTCTGAGAGGTCTTGAAAATATTGCCCAGATAGGTATACAAAATATCTCACCATGCGCCAAAAATTCCTTCACCCTGCGTGTATAACTGTATAGGTATAATAATTTATGTCTCCATGAGTATATTAAAGTATGATTTTATGGGAATTATAGCTTATCTAAGATATTTTATATTATATAAGATTTTTGTTATATTTTTTTTCTTAAATTAATTGAATGACCATATTGTTTAATTAACCTGGCCTTTTCCCACTAGAATTTTTCAAAAGTTGATATAAAACGCAAGTGTTGATAAAAATATGTGTGTTTTGTAAAACTGTTGGCCAATAATATTTTTTCTTAAGTTTAGGTAAAGTTTTCGTAATGCCAAAATGTTCTGATAAAATAGATTCATGGTATGATTTTAATATAATATTAGTTAAGATGCTGGAACAACTAAGAGATATGTGATCACGTTATTTGACCAATCTTTTTAATATAAAATACTATCTTTAATACAAAATTTTCTAGATTTTTTATTATACTTATTTTCTCGTTTTCCCTGAATAGCTAATATGATGCTGTTACAATATTTGCCCTCTACTTGTTTTTTGTTTAGTATTTCTAAATTAATATTATTAAAATTTATTTCATTATCATTATCTATATTATTTTCATCTGAAATATCACCAAATTTAAAAAAATGTATTGGGTAACGTAAAAGACAATCTGCTGTGGTATTCCAAAGGCCTGGGCGGTGTTTATATTCTAAATTGAATTCTAATAATTTAAAAATGAATTTAGTAATACGGGAAGCTGGATTTTTCATAGTTTTATAAAATTTTAGATTTGAATGGTCACTAAAAACTATTACTTTTCTACCAATAAAAGATTTTCTTTAAAATAATTTACTGCAAAACAACTACAGCCATTCCTAATTCAGTAGTTGAAAAATTTCTCTCGTCTCCTTTTAGTTTCCTAGATGCAAATCCTATTGGATTTCTTTTTCCTTTCGAATCTTTCTGCTCTAAAATACCGGCAACCCTCTCTAATGACGCATCTGTTGTTACAAAGACTGGAAATCCATCTTCGAAATGTGCAAGAATAGGTGCAGAAATGATAAAAAAAATTAAGGTTTCAAAAGCCTTTTCTTAATTTTCACCCCAAATAAATTTATTGGCCTTTTTTGATAAAACAATTAAGGGGTTAGCGATTTTCACAAAATGTTTATATATTTCCTATAAGGACTGGTTAACTCAATAAATTTGTTGGTTTTGTAAATTTTTTTATTGTTTCTACATATTCTACTATTCCAGCCTTTGAAAATTTATGTTGTAATAATTCTATTTCTGAACTAAAAAATATGCATTTATTTGTTTTTAATTTTAATCCTGTCTCTTCTAATCTAATGAAAATTTGCTCTAGCTTTTGTAATGCTTCCTCAAAATTATTACCAAAACAACAAATATCGTTTAAATATAAGCTATCATTGTTCTATATAAATAATCACTAAATAAATTATTCGTTGAAAAATTGGTCCTGAATTTTTAAAACTTATTGTGGCATTAATTTAAAATTATATAAAACGAAGTCTGTTATAAATCCCGTTTTATCCTGGTCTTCTTGTTTTATTGGTATTAATTAAAAATTTTTATATCTTTGTCTTCAAATTTAACGCTTATGTTATCTATTTTTGTAATATTATTGTTACTTGTATTTTTTAACTATAGGTTTTAAAAAAAATTTTTCTCGTGGTAGACAAAATATTTGTATTTTTATTTGTTAATTATGGAAAATAAATTGAATCATTGTTGAAATACTATATCCCAATCTTTTTTATCCAAACCACAGTATATTTTAGGTAAGACTAGTGTAGTTATTTTATTTTCTATGAAAAATTGTCTGGTATTTTGTAATATTTTAAAAATATTTTCATATAACAGTTTTTCATAATATTTTTTCTTTGTAATAAGGTATAATATCCATTCATTATTAATTTTCAAATGAGCCACTTCCGTCAATCATTTTTCCTGACATATTAAAGTGTCTACGTTTTTAAACTTATCTTTGAATTGTAACGCGATTCCGCTAGACATAGACAAACAGCGGTTTATGCAATGCCCGATCGCCGTATTATTTTTTGTCGAAAAAATATCACCTACTATTTTCTTATAGTCGCAATCAAATTTTATTTGTGTATTATTTGGTAATAAAAATGTTTGGAATTCTAATAATGAGTCATTTAATTGTTTAATTTCGCTGGTTCCTAAACTGTCTAACTTTTGTTTATTTGATTTTTTAATTTTATTGTCGTATTATTCCTTTGTGAAACAAATACATTCTGATTTTTCACTATCTAATGTGTTTATCTGTGTTATAGAATTTTGAATAATTTTATTTCTTTCTACCTCGTCTAGACTATCGTCTATATCATTAGTTTTTAATGACCCTCTGAAATAACTACCTAACCAGTTTAGGTCGTAAATCCTTATTAACCTTACCCGAAATATTTAATTATTTTTATTAAGAACAAGTTAATAAGCTGATTTTTCATTAAAGAATAAATATCAGTAATTTTATTAATTGAATTAGAAATTTCAGAGAGAATCAAATTTTGATCGCTTATATTCCATTTTATATTTAAAGAAAATTATGTGAATTGTTCGAAAAAATAAAATAAAATAAAATCTGAAGAGAGAGAAAAAAAAATAAGAAAAAAAAAATTCCGTATAAAAAACTAGCTTTTTGGTAAAAAGAAATCTTTACCTAGCAATAGTGGTGAAAATGTAAACGTGTAAAAATCGATTACACCTAAACCAAAAAAATTTTTTCTTTCCGAAACGGAAAAAAGGTTTTAGTCAAACCAAAGATGTTTCATATACGTGAAAAATATGTACCTATCTAACTTTAGTACATTGAAAATCGTATTAATCAGATACGAAAAAAAAAATATAAGTTTTTTTTATATAGAAAACATACAATAAAAAACTGACAAACCGTATTTAACACACGTCAAAAAAAAAAAAAAATACATATAAGTACCTCTCTATCGTAGATACTCAAAATCGTATTTATAAAACACGGAAATGTAGGTTTTTCTTCTTCATAGAAAACATACAATAAAAAAGTAAAAACAAAACGTATTTCCACACGTAAAATCAAATAATTCCCTAAACTCAGGAGGGAAAATTAATGTAGGTAAAAGCTTCTATACAGTAAAACAAGTTCGGTCAAAACCAAAAAAAAATTTTACTCAAGGAGAAAAAAAATACACCATACCTTGGCAAAACTTGTACTCGGTCGTACAATTAAAAAAAAATAAAAAATCTAGTCTTGAAGTGAAATCCTTGTTTCGTCCAGATGTCGGTCGTGGTTATCGAATCCTTGACAGGTGTATTGAAGCGCAATAAAAAAAATCTTAATCTCGCGGAGTCGTGGATCTTTGAGTCCCGTTGGGGGCCAACTTTGTCGTATACGTCAATGTAGGTTTTGACGTATACGGCAATACAAATTAATAAAACAAATCTTAATACAAAATACTTTAATACAATAGTAAACGTATATCAATATAAAACATAAATATTATATCTGGCCTTTTCGGAGGTTTCTTGCGAGTACCTCCTCGCGGGCGAGACTGAACAGAATACCATAATATTTTTATTATCAATAATAATTAGAAAAAATGCAACATAGACAATTTATAATTTTTATGGGTGTGATGGCTTTTTTATTTTTATTAGTATATACGTCAGCATGTACACATTCATATAGGTACCTACATATATAACTATTTACAACATATATATAGTATATATTTATATAGTTTCGCCGTACCTACTACAATACAATATATACAATATCTATTGTTTATTATATAAGAATATATAATCAAAAGTTTTAAATTGTAGTTATAGACTATTATGTCTAGCATAGAATGCTAAGTAAAAATTGGCTAAGTACCACGGTTATCCATAGATAATCGTGCCAAGTACCTATATAAAAGCGATAGAACAGTACCCACAAGTCACAGTAGGTACTTATAACGCAACTTAGTACCCAAAATATGCTTATCACTTTTGCCAACTGTCATCAACCACAATCATAGATTGATTGAAATAAGTTTTGTTGGTAATACTAATATTATACATTCCTATCAGTTATTTCATCATATTGTAGTACAGATTCTGTTGTTTTTAGTAAATTCTTGTATACTTTATAATTATTTATTAATATTATTGAAATGGCTTATTAATATTAAATTATACTGTTTTATTTTTAGGTAATACATTATGAGTGCCTAACAAATTTTGAAATATTTAATTCATGTAAAAAAAGTTTCTGTTATAAAATCATCCATCTCAAATATAGGGAAAACATCTAATTGTATATTATCATAATATCATAAGCTACATGAATACTTAGTATGTACTGTGTACACCTTTTAATATTTTTTATATTGTTTTTTTATATTGTTTCATCAACTTGGAAAAGTATTAACTAAGCCAGTCTTTAACCAAATATTTAAATTACTTAACTATGTTATATGAACCCTTAATAATTGGTATAAACTGTCCAATAATGCAGTAAAATATTTAAAGATTATTTCTTATTACATTTTTAATAATTTCATGGATTTATTTTCTTTTTTCTTGACATATTAGATACTATATTTATATATATTCAATCATAGACTTGTTATATATTTGATACTACTGCACCAAATAGTACCTAATTTAGGTTACCTATAATATAATTATGTTTTTTTTTCGTAAGTATATTATATCTAAGTGTTGAATAAATTTAAAGGGTATAACTGTTTTTTAACACGAGAACATTTTATAAAATAAAATAAAATCAAAGTATAGATTATGGATGTATATACATAGGTATATTTATATTAAATCCAAGCTATTCTAAAAAAATATTATATTTTATAATATAGAGAAGGTCGCACTAAATCGCATTTTTTTTTATGATTATTCTTTTGATATAATATTAAACATCATTAATATTAATAGTTATGAATAGTACACCAAAGTTCCATTCAGAATCATTTTTTTCGAGTGCAATACATCAACCAAGAGTATAGTCTATCTGATAAGCTAAGTGCTTCCACCCCTACTGACTCCTGAGAAGCGAAGTGCACCATTTTTTCATTTTCACTTCCTTTCTTTTCATTACATGATGCAGAATATAGGTATTTTTCTTAACCTTAGGAGTCATTTATTAGATACCTAGTATAGTTTCGTAACAAATTTTAATTTTATTTATATATTTCAATATAATTTAAATTTATTATATTTACATTTAATTCTTTAATACTTACATTGAAAAAGATAAGAATTTTTTAAAAATGTTTAACAGATTACCCGTAGAATTAATTGTAAAACACCATAAAAGAAAGGTAAAAAAAAACTCTTTGATATTTTGCTGAGGCAACGTTTTGATAGCAATAAAAACAATAATATAGGTACCGCATTCTTCCACAACAAAATCTTACTTCACGGCATTCCCCTTCACCTACACTCTAAACGGTATTACACTATAAACAGTAACCTATTATTTTGGTGGAAATCATTCATTGATATAAATACCTACCTCATTATTCCATGAAAAAATTATTGAAAAAATGTACATACCACGTTTGAAGTTGGACATCTTAGTTTTCTTTTTCTATTTAAGAGTACGTCACACCCGCATTTTGTGTTTCTGTTTATCTAATGGGCAATATAGCAAAATTACTCTATGCAGTACAATAAATATGTTGTCTACGTTAAAATTAGAGTTGAAACACCTATTACTAATTTTAAAAAGGAGAATATTTTTTAGAAAATTACAAATCCTTATAGTAAAATATTGTTTATCAAAGAAGTTACAGCGTTTTAAAAAAATGAAAACTTAAAACATTATAACTTCTTCAATACACAATATTTTACAAAAAGGATGTCATTTTCTAGAAAATATTCTCCTTTTTAAAATTGGTAATAGATGTTTTAACTCTAATTTTAACCTAGACACCACATTTATTATTTTACGTAGTGTAATTTTGTTATATTGCCATTAGATAGGCAGAGACAGCAAATTCGGGTGCGATGTTCTCTTAACTCAATCTCTCGTATCTTCTTCACTTACTCTTTTACCACCTTTTCTATACCCTTTTCTTACTTTATTCTCTCTAGTCACTCCACACATCCACCTTTACATTCTCATTTTTATTAAACTCATTCTTTGTTCTATCTTCTTATTTACTACCCATCGTTCTGTTCCATACATCATTGCAGGTCTTACAACTGCCTTATAAAATTTACCTTCTAACCGAATAGCGATTCTTTAGTCACATAAATCAACTGACGCTTCTTTTCACTTCGCTCATCCACACTTAATCCTTTCATATCCTCTTTGAAATAACCCCAATCTTTCTGTAAAACGAACCCTTATCTATTATATATTCTTCCAGCTATATATAAAATAATATTAAGTTTAATAGTTTACACATATTATATCAATGGTATTCATTTTAAATGTTTAAAGTATGAATTAATTCATAACATTTTATTTATTTATTTTTACAAAAAATATAAACAGAATTTCATAAGATATCAACACTTTGAGAATTTATAACTCTTTGAAATAAATATCTCATAATTATTATAACAATAAAATTCAGAATTTAAATAATACAGCAAAATATTTCAGAACTGTAGCTAAGGATATTAAAAAGTATGATAAGCGTAAAATTTTACAGTATTTTGCTGTGTTTTTGAAATTTTGAATTACTCGCATTCATTCAAAACTCAATTTTTTTTCTCAATTTTAACGATAAGTAATTCTATAAAATGACTATTTTCAAATTTTGAAAAACAATTTTTTATCAATCATGTAAAAACAGAGGCAATTAGTTATATATTTTATTTAAAAAAATGCAGTAAAATATTCGCCTTATATCAAGAATTAGGGCTACTAATTTTTCAATTAATTTATATACTGTATATATTATTCATTGGCGCCATTTGGTGGTGTGGAAAGGTGTGCGCGGGCATCACTAACTTAAAAAATGTTAATAATTGGCTTTCAATTAATGCTCCAATGGTTCGTCATAATTAACTTATATATGTATTATGTATTCATATATGACATGAATATTAATTTTAAAATGTATGTAAAATACATATTTTTTTAATGACAAGTTTATATTATTTACATACATACACATTTATATACACTTTTTTTAAAAAAAAATAAATAAATAACCCGGTGAAATATTAAAATATTGGCCTGTCTAAAAGTTTGTACATCCGGAAAAAATAACTGAAATTACGCCCCTGTATTTATTTGTTTAGGCAGGTGACCAAAAATAAACGCAAATCGTAAAAACACCCTTCGATTTTTTTCTATTCTAGGTTTTATAAATATATTTTACAAATAATGATTTTTATAAATTTGTATTTAGTTAAATTATTTTGTAAATAACCATTTAATTTTTAGTTACTATGGTTTTTTAAACAATTTATTTTCATATTATTTGTATAAAAATTAACAATTGGTTACCATAACAATTTTTTAGGGGACAGACTTAACACCCAACAGGGGTATAAGGTTTCAGTATTTAACTTCAGTATAAAACATAGGTATTGAAAACGTTTTTAATTCATACTAAATATAAATAAAATAATAATAGGTACTTATAAACTAATCTGATATTTTTATCTTTAAATATTACATTCTAAACTTTTCTAATGTCTATTGATTGTTTTAGAATTCAGCGATAGAATACAAAACAAATAAAATGGTTGATGGTACTGGTTATGGTTCTTCTTATATTTTAGGATTCCCGTTCCTAAACCGGATAATTTTGGTACGGTTTCAGTTCATCTCTGGTGTGGAATAAGTACTGAAAAATAATATTTTTATAAATATATCATTGTACATTTGATATAATAATATATTATTATAATATGTACCTACAAAAAATACACAATTTAATCTTTTGTTGACCAAGAAATTCAATGATTTTTCAAGTTTTTTTCATAAATATGTTTTATATTGCTTAAATAAATATAAAATTGTTTATTTTTTTTATTTTTGAATTTCCAAAATTCGAGTTTTATTCATGGTATTTATAATAAACTAATAAATTAATAATAATATAATTAATAACAAAATAATAATATGGTCTTAACGCTAATTATTTTATATTGTTTTTACGCATAAATTTAACCACAAGTTCATAAAATTACTTTTAAAAGCGAAAAATAATTTTAAAAAAATACTTTACTTTTTAATAAATAAAACCAACTTATTTATATCTATTAATTTGTAGAGTAAATTATTTTTAATTCGGATGTACCGTTTTTTTCTGATATCACCCTTTCCACGGAAATCATAAATACGCAACTGTTGGTGTGTCAAATCTACCTTTAGAGTTCCATATCGAGATGGGTAGAACCCTAGTTTTTAGATTTCTACCACAAAAAAGTGTTTACTAGTTCTACTGAATATTTACTAGTATTTACGATTTCACAAAATCTAATTGTGAACCGGAATATTTAAGTATTTAGTTTCACTTAACGTGAACTTTAATTTTTTCCTGTATAAATTTAATTAACTGTTCAATATAATTCATATTTTGAAATTTTAACCCACACAATTTAAGATCAAATATTTAAATCTTAATGCAATTGAATATTAAAATTTTAAGCTTAAAACTATTTCCAATTAAATAAATACACAAATGTATATTCAGATTACAAAGAGTCCAATGAACCACAATTTAAATTTACAACTCCTATATATACGGTTTATTTATTTTTAAGTTATATTTTTGTCCCTTATTTCATGATTAGTAATAATTCCTAATATATTAAATATATAAATATTCAATACTGGGCAAGTTAATGAATTTTCTTTAACTCAGTTAAATTCAATTAATAGAAATAAATAGTAATTTAGCAATTTATATTACGGGGAAATAATTATATAATCTATAGGTATTTATTTTTTATTTATATTTTCGGAAAATAATTAATTCTTATAATATAATAATTATTAGGAATGACAAAAATATCTTTATTTTTATTTCAATCATTTTGATAATAGATACAATATCAAATAAAAATGTATCAATTATTTCATAATTAACTTCTTTGAGTTTTAATTAGAAGTAATTCACTATTCAAAAGTTAATATAATCAAAAATAAGTTAAATTAATAAATATAAAATATAAAAAGATAAGTTAAGAGTTAAAATTAATTTGACTTTTAACTTAACTTTTAACTTATTAATTCGTTAATGCCCAGCATTGGAAAACTTATATCTTTATGAAAAAAGCCTCAGATAATTAAATTAAATTCATCATTAATAATGTTGAGGTAAAAACTTTTGATAGTTAATACGTACCTAGTACCTACCTAATGTATTGTATGATTAAATTGTTTATTGTGTAAATAATAATAAGTATAGATGATATAAATATTTATTATATCACTTAGTGTACTATTTTTTTCAGACTTTAATAATAATACAAATATAAAAATAAAATATGTAAAATAACTAAAATATATAAATACGATTTTTTTTCATATATGGTTAAATTTTCCTGAAATATAAACACCTATATTAGATATACTATAAAAAATAAATTATTCCGTTATTTCACAAAAAATTATTTTTGAAACATATAGACATACAATTTTTTTATGATTATACGAGTATATATCTAATACATACATATATATACATATAATTTACATAAATAATCAAAGGTCGTATTATATGATAATTTAATTATTTATGGTTATTTATTAAAATATGTCATTATTTTCAAAAAATCCTAAAAATGAGTTCAATTTAATTTAAAGATTTCTCTCATATTTTTTGCATAGATTTTTTTTTAAAAATGTATAGTATTGCTTTTTTTAATGCATGGTTTTGGTAATTATTTAATTTTTTTATTCAAAATTGTATGGTAATTTCCAAGATTTTTCATAACATTTATTCAATATGTTAGGTATATTAAACTCACAATTAATAACATTTTTTTGTACTTTAAATATAAAAACCCATGTTAAATTCAAAGAAACAAATAATAATTTATTGTAAAAATCTCGTGTTTTAGTATTTTATTTTTTATCATTTATTTTGCTATTATTTTGTAAAATTAATACAGTCTATAGTATTTTTTATCTATATTGTTTATTTCTTTATTAGTATTATTTTGTCTCCAAATTCAATTTTATTTCATTTATCCCATTTTATTTGAAATTGGCTTTTGACTTAAAGTTTAAAATTCATGTTGTATAATATAGTTATAATATACACAATAATATGTATTATAGTAGGTATAATATAGAGTTTTAAGCAAATATTTCTACGTCGTCTATGTGCTGGCTAGAGTCTATTAAATTGTTGGATTATTTCGCTAGGACACATAAGTTTAAAATCAAAATGATAAAACTGAACATTTTTCCAATAACTCGGGACACATTTTAAACTTTTAACCCAATATATAAAAACATTTAGTGTTGTAACACCTTGATGTGGTCAAAAAGCAACTGCAAAGAAATTGATGATGGTGAAATGACCGACTTATTCGCCGAAATTGGTTTAGGCAAACCACAACATATTTCGGACAGTGCTTCGCAGTTACATTCAGAGAAAGGATATGACACAGATAATTTGAGGCAGAGTAATATACGTCAATGGATGATAGAACAGTCAAACTTTTGTAAAAAACTACCTGCTGAACTAAATGAGTTGAACTTGACAAAATCCAAAGAGGATAGTAAATCTAATTTGAACATATCAAATGAGAATAAAACTAACATCAACTGGTCATATGGTCACGAAATGAATCAAAACAGATACAGTACGAGTAGGTGTAACAACGGATGTCAATCATCAGAAAAAAATCAATTGAATCCAGCATTGGATTCGGATGCCCAAGAGAATCAGGATACTCATAGACAGGATGTTTCACAACTACAACGAGAAAATAGACAGCAAAAGTCGATGAAATCGGTGGACAATACATATTGTACCGATGAGAAGTTGGCTAAGGTTGAACTTCAGCGGATGCATTTATTACGAAGTATCCAATGTCATCAATGGGCATTAGTATCAAAAACCCAACAGTTGTTGAAAAATGAACAGAAACATCGCCAATTAAAGATAAAAAACGGAAAAATCAAGATAGAAAAACAGCAGAAACAACAAAAATGCCAACATCAGCAGCAAAGCCTACAGTGCTCGCAACTCCAGCAGAAGCAGAAGCAGTATAAAAAAAAGCAACAGCAGAAAGAGTACCAGCAACAACAGTATCTTCATCGGCAGTGGCAGCAAAATGATATCTATCAAAATTGTGAAACATGTAAGCAGCTACAACATAAGCAGAAGTTCCAGAAACAACACCAACAGCAGCAGAATCAGCAGCAAGAAAAACAAAAGGATAAGCAACAGGGGGAGCAACAGGAGCTGCAGCAGCAGCAGCAAGATGAATATCAACAGCAGTCACAGAAAGAATACCAGCAAAAACACCTGCAGTTATGCCAAAAACAGTTCCAGCAGTATCAACAGCAGCAAAAAGAGAAATACAATCAGGAGCAGCTGCAGCCCAAGGAGCAGCTGCAGCTATGGAAGAAGCTGCAGCCACATGAGCAGCGGCATCAGCATCAGCAGGGTCAGATGCTGGATCCACAGCCACAGGAGCAACAGGGTCAATCATTGAAGCTACAGGAACAACAACAGCAGCAGCAACAGGAAAAATATCGACAGCAGCCACAGAAAGAATGCCAGCAACAACACCTGCAGTTTAAGCAGTACCAACAACAGCAAACAAAGAAATACCAACAGCGGCGCCAGGAACAACAGAAAAAATGCCAGCTGCTACAGCATCTGCAGCAGAAATGCCAGGAGCAGCAACGTCAACTACAAGAAAATTGTCATCAGCAGCAGGAGTACCAAAAACTATTAATGCAGCAGCAGCAGCAGGACGAATGCCCAAAGCAACACTTACAGCAGCCGCAGATGGAATTTCAACAGCAGTACCAGTATCAACAGTTCAAGTCGCTACAGCCACATCAGGAGTGCCAAAATCAGCATCAAGAGAAGCAGAGTCAGCTACAACAACAAAAATGCAAGCAGGAACAGGAGTACAAAAAACAGGTACTATGGCATCAACTGGAAGAAATCCCAAAGGACAGCCTGCCACAACGGCAGGAGAAATACCAACAGCAGCCACAACTACAGCAATCAAACGAGTTGTATCAGGAGCTAATTAGAAATCAGAAATTATGTCAGAAACTGTATCAACAGCTGTGTCAGCAGCAGCAAGATCAGCAGTACCAGAATAGGCAATTCTCGGTTGAATTAAATAGAAAGGAGAGGAAAATCAATGAAGAACATCAGGAAAAACTAACAACAGATTTAGGTCGGAAAGTTAATCCAGAACAGACTACATCACGTACATTACCATCACAATTGGATAATGGTAGAAGTATCGAATTGGGAACGACTGACAGTTGTGAAACAGATCTGGATAGGTCTACCAACGACAGATTGCCAAAATCAAAATGCATTTACGAATCTAATGTGAATAATGTGGCTTCATTTATGAGTTCTGTCAATGATAGTGGAAAGGGGCAAGAAACGGGCTCTGAACTTACCGGTCAGTGCAGTAAAAGTAATTTACGTATAATTGTACGTGTAAATGTACCATGTAATGGAATTACACTCATTCGGTGTGCTTCTGGTATCGAATTATGTTCTTCAAAAACGGTAATAAATTCGGAATCTAGTATAGTTACTTCACTACCCGTAACAAATCCAACGGAACCCCGTTAAGAAATATAAAGATCTCCACCTAATTACAGTGCAGATTCCAAATAAAACAAATGATAAGATCAATGCAAAGACAACACACTATTAGCCGTATGATAAAACTATATTGACTTGTATTATATGTATACCATATGACTATCTAAATATATGAAAAATTTAATACTTTATAACCTGTATATCACCTACATAAATTCCCTTAAAAATTGAATCATCTTCAGTGAAAAAAAGTTTTACATGGCGGTCTATTAACACGAAAATTCACAAAATGGCAATTCACTAAAATTCCACAATTCGTACAAATATTTATCTTGGTATTCTTTTTGATGCAAAACTCTTATTCACTCTTTACATAATTTTACGTAATTCAGTCGTACTGAAGGTACATTATATGTTTATCTACTCCCCCTTCAATAATAAAAAAGTTATACTTTTGCCCTGTCGGTTAAAATGCATAATTAATTTGTAACATATAATAATAAATAATACTCAAAGGTTACATTTTTGTAATTTATAAATTATTATCTTTCTCCTATAATATATATTTGAATTATAATTTTTATATCATACATTTTAATATTCATAAGTTCTGCTTACTTATAGCACTCTGTATAATAATAGATAGGAATACTATTAGTAAGAAAAAAAAACCAAAAAGTTTTCAAAATAAATCTATAAAACATTCAATCTTATAGGATAATAAAATAATAATAATTAGATATTCCATAATAGGATAGAAAAATAATCGTGCATATTATCAACATCTAAAAATAAATATACCTATATGAGTTTTTAATTGCCACATCTGAATCAGTCATGGACTTTGTTTACTTTCGGTAAAAATATGAAAAAGAACATATATATATATATATAAAATATAAACGCATTTTAAGTAAATGATATACATACTGCATTATATAATATATATAATTTATATATATTTCTAAACTTATAAAGAAAAAAAACTATTAAATATTACCTATACTTTTCACATATGTTTTCATGTTTAATTTTTTTTACACTTTCTTAGACATTTTATATACTTATTATACTCATATATTAAAATATATTAGTGAGAGTTTTGATGTATTACATACCAAAAATATGTATACAAGCCTTAAATGTTTGCCCTCCCGCCCAGTGAAAAATAGTTCCTATGCCACTGCCTCACATACACATAAAATATTATTATTAAATATTTTAAGTACAAATATATTTAATTTTAGAAGAAACGTAATAACGACGAGCGTATTACGATCACGGCTACTTAAATTTACGTAATGCTTACTAAAAGAGTTCTCGGACCATTTTACGGCTCCCGTACATAAAACTACATGAATGTGCTCGATGTGAGGCCGATAATGGTTTTATCAGATTAGTTATTCTTGCTGTATCTGTATGAATCCCAGAATAAAAATCCCCATGAAAAAAATTCCCTAAAAAAAAGCTCCTCGGATATGGCATAGGAAAAAATATCCCCTCGGACATGATCCTCGAAATAAGGCCCCCGATCATAGGAAAAATATTTGTATTTTTAATATTAAAATGAGAAAAATAATTTCCCAAATAATTATCATAGGTGTATTTAACGTTTTGAAGTTTACCTATTTTATTTATTTTATATTTAAAATTTCAAAAGATCATATGATCCCATTACAATAATTTAAAATATTTAGTTCAACATTAACACACAAATAATGAATAACTATATAATAATAATTTAATAATACAAATATTTAAGTACAAAAAATTCTGTTTACATAATTATTAAATTATTTAATGGAATTAAAGTTAAATAAATAATTTTTTTTCATTTGCTATTACTATTATCCTATTTATAGGAGAAGCTAAGGAATAGTTTGTACTATATGTAAAAACATAAAACATAGTGGTAGACCTAGTTCTACATTGAGGGACATCGAAATTGAGAGAACTTAAAATTTCTGTGTAATTCATAAAGCCTATAACAGCTTAAATAAATAAATAATAAATAATTTCATATCTGATATTTTCCTTCATTTGGACAAACTAGAAATATTAATAAAAGTGGTTGATAAAAAGAGTCTTATATATGATTTATGTTACATTTGAATCCAATACATTGTAGAAAACGGTTTTGCAATATTATAAGCATTAAAAAGCATTGAATTTGATATTTTAGGTATGGCGACCAAACCACAGTGTTACATTCTAATTTTGATCAAACTAAAGAAGTATATAATTTTTTAAAGAACTACAGAATTAGTGAAGTCTTTACAATTTCTAATAATAAAACCTAATATTGTCGATGATTTCCTAACTATATGTAATAAGTGTTTATTATATATAAGAGTTAAATCAAATATCCCACCTATATTACTAATATCATGAACACGTATCAAAGAAAACGGATTAATATGAAAGGATTCTATAAGTAGAACCCGAGATTAAGAGAATGATACAACTTTAATGGTTTTATTAATTCTACACAAACCCGATAAAATATTCAAATCCATTTGTAGTAAAACTGCATCATTGTGGGAATTTTTTTGTGGAAAAAATTTTAAATCATCAGCAAAAAGAAGTTTACTTGAATGTAAACAATTAAAATTATTAATAAACAATAGGAATAGTAATGGTGCTAAATATGACCCTCGCGGTACTCCTGAAGTGACAATGATAGGATTAGATTTAAAATGTTTACACTTAACAATTTGTTCCCTATTTGATATGTAGGTTGAAATCCAAGAGAGAAATGGGCCCTGAATACCAATGCTATGCAACTTAAATATAAATATAGAATGGTTTACCTTATCAAACACTTTAGAAAAGTCTGTATAGATAACATTAACTTGCGATCTAGATACAAATCGATATGAATTTTTAGAAGACTAAATAATTTGTAGTTATTGATTTACCGCTTCCAACACCGTGTAGTCGTCACACACAAACGGAGATAGCAATGGAGTAATTTTTTTTAGAAATAATTGATTGAAGTATTTTTGGAATTATTTAAATTTGCCAGGTTGGACGATAATTTGTTATACTAGTTACATCACCACCCTTAGGGATTGGTGTAATAAAACTCGATTTTCACTGTATTGGAAAAGTATCAGTAGATAGAGATAAGTTGAATAAATATAAAAGTAGAAAAGTTAATACGAATTTGCAGTTTAAAAATAAAATACTTAGAATAATGTCAGGACCCGGGCTAAATAACCGTATCGAGTTCATTTAAAACATCAGTAATATTTAAGACTACAAAGAACAAATTTAAATTGGAGATTAAAATCGGGGAACAAATAGAAGGATAATGAGTAGTTGAAACCATTCCAGAATTAACATAAACATTTCAGTAAAACTTATTGTGCAAAACTATGTACAATTTTCTCACCACCACTTATTGACTGATTATCATAAGTCATCGAAGTGGGTAAAAAATTGTTTGATCATTTACTTTTTCAAAATTTCCGAAATTTCTTAGGATTTGATATTAAAATATTATAAGTATCTGTAATGTATTTACTATAATCTGCTTTAGCTGTAATTTAAATTGAGCTATATACATATATATATTATAATATACCTACTTCTATTATATATCTAATAATTTACCGACATTTTGCGCCCATTGCAATTTAAATTTAATGTAATCAGCAAATATAAATACTATTTGTTGTGTAACATCATTCTGCTACCTTCTGCAAAAATGTATAATTAATTCGTTTTGCATATCGTGTAATAATACCTTCGGACATGACACCGGAAAAAAAAGCCATGATTATTATAATATAATTAATTTGCAACAATATATTATATTATATTAAGTTTTCATTTTCAAGATGGACTAAACCAAAATAAATATTTAGAAATTTGTAATATAATATTTCAACATATTAATTAGCAATTTTCAACAATTATTTTAGAAAGAAAGAAGAACATTATATAACTTATAAGTGTGGAGAGAACAAATCACAAATTTATTATTTTATGTCGAAGAAAGGGGGTTTGAAACAGTGTAAGGACCGTAAGGTGATCCCGGGAGAAAGTGTGACAGCACAACATAAGTTAAGGGTTATGGATATGTGGTGTAGGAAAAAGAGGGTGTACAAAGAGCAAAATATAGTTAAGGAACCAAGAATTAGGTGGTGGAAACTAACGGGTAAAAATGAAAAAGTATTTATAAGAAAGCTAATTGGGACAGGGATGTGGAACATGGAAGGGAATATAAACGAAATGTGGGAAAAGGTAGCAGAAGGTGTTAAGAAAGTTGCTAAGGAGGTTGTGGGCGTGAGTAGAGGTAATATGCCACAGGATAAGCAAACATGGTGGTGGGCAGAAGAAGTACAGGAGAAAATATCAAAGAAAAAAATACAGTTTAAGAAATGGCAGAAAAACAGAGAGAGGGAGG